>JALGBA010001897.1:0-232047 GCA_023970755.1 Azemiops feae | reverse complement strand
GAATTCCAATATTGCATGATCACTTCCTCCCAAGGTTCCTGTGGCTTCAACACCTTCTATCATTTCATCCCTGTTAGTGAGAATTAGATCCAAAATGGCTAATCCCCTAGTTCCCTTCTCTACTTTTTGGGAGACAAAGTTGTCTGCTAGGTTTGCAAGGAATCTGTTTGATCTTCCACTTGGTGCAGAGTTTGTCTCCCTTCCAACAGCTTCCAACAGCTTCCAACAGCTTCCAACAGCTATGCCTGGACAAACCACTAAGTGAGGGGTCCTTGGTGCTCTCTGAGCTGGGTTGTTTTCTTGACTAACACTGATGATGTTGCCTAGTTTGGGTAATGAAATGTCTGAAAGAAAACAACCCAGCTCAGAGAGCACCAGGGACCCCTCATTTCAGCCCTGAGCTACAAATACTCTCCTTTATTGAAACCACTAAGTCTTAAGGGCTTTCTTGAAGCCCAGTAGGGTTGAGGCAAATTTGATCTTGGATAGCAAGTTCTAGAAGACAGGTGATAGGATCAAAAAGACATTCTTGCTGGGACCCACAAGATGCCATTTTTTAAATTGATGGATACTGAAGGATGCTACTGATTAGATCCTGGATCTAACTGGGTAGGTGAAGACAATGGGAGACAGGCAGTCCTTCAAGTATCCATGCTCCATGCCATGAATGTCTTTTTAGGTGACAACCAGAATTTTGGATTGCATTCAGAAACCTACTGGAGGCCAGTGTAGTTTGCATAACAAACATAGACGAATCAGGAATCGCCCATAATTGTCTGCACCAAAGCATTCTGGACCTTTTTACTTCTGGAAGTGGCATCCATGCACTTCTGATGGGCTGTTCTAGGCCTGGAAGGCCTCTGAGGCCTAGAACGGACTTCCAGAAGTGGCATCCACGCACTTCCGGTGGGCCATTCTAGGCCTGGGAGGCCTCCTCTGAGGCCTAGACTGGACTTCTGGAAGCCAGCTGGTTCTCCAAATGCAGCAGAATTTAGCTACTGGTTCTACTGAACCAGTGCGAACCGGCTGAATCCCACCACTGCTTCAAGGGCAACTTTCTGTAGCCTGCATTACAGTAGTTCATTGGGGACATGAGGAAGGTGAGATGACCATGTGCAGTATTCCTCGATCCAGCAAAGGGTGGAATTGGCATAAAACATGAAGCTGTGCAAAAGAGTCCAAGACTGCTGCCTACTCCTTGAACAGGAGCTGTGAGTCCAGGAGGCTTTCCAAATTGCACACCAGTTTTGTCTGGAGTAGTGCAACCCCACCCAGAATTAAAGATGGAATGTCAGTGGAGCCAGGAAGTGTCATTCATTCTTCAAGGGTTGAACTGAGACCTGTTCCTCTCCAGCCATACCCCCACAGCCTCCAGAGACCAAGACAGAACCACCATGGTATAATTTAGTCAATCCAGGGTGATAATGTACAACTGAATATCCTAAGCTTTCAGATGATACCATACCATGTGCCATCACTTGTCTTCACTCAGTGGCCTGATATAGGTGTTAAATTCAGCAATTTCAGTTGTTCAATTTTTGTTCTCTACTTTTGCAGAGGAAAGAAATTGAACATCATTTGTGAGGAACAAAATTCAGTTCACTTGACACCTACCCAAACTATTACCATGTGGGTTTCATTTTATTTCATTTTTAAGAAAAACTACCAGTGCAATTGCCTTTAGACCTTGCTATTCTTTGCTTATTCTACTTTAAGGCTTTAATTTAGTTCTTGGTTATTGCCCAAAGCCATTGTTTTGAATATTGTAATCTTTTGTTCACTTCCTTGCACACATCCAAATTTCTGTTGTTTATTAAAAGGGTGACAAATAATCCCAAGGTTGGTAAGCTATGGACTTTCAATAACTCATTGACCTCCACTGTTTTTTTCTCAAAAGAGGAGAAATTCATAAATAACCTTACCAGGTTTCAGTACAGCTTAATTTGTGCATTCATTCTAAGCAAATTTGTACAGCACAGTGGTTTCCCAGCATTCTGTATTCAAGAAACCAGAATTACAACTCTGGGGTCTGCTTAGTTTGGTCTTTATGAGCTAGCCCTTGGTTAGGAAATGTTGTTTCCATTTTTGTAGACAATAAAAATATTCATGTTTGCCTCTCTGTCCACACAGTTCTTTTAGAATCTTTAAATAATTGCTCCCTCCCTCCCTCCCTCCCTCCCTCCCTCCCTCCCTCATCATCTTTGTTGTTTATAAGTGTAAGTTGTAGCCACCTAGATTTTGTTTAAGTATAAGGAAAAATTACCAGATGGTAATATCTGTAAAACAATGCAATGGTTTATCTATGGTTTATTCTATGCCCGTTTATACAATTCAGGATTGTATTAGCTTTTTTGGCTGCTGCTGCACACTGATGGCTCATATTCAAGTAATCATCCACTAGGACTCCAAGGTCCCTCTCACAGTTACTATTTTTGAGCCAAGTCTCACCTAATTTGTACTTATAACTTTGATTTTTTTCTGCCTAAATGTAAAACTTTGTTTTTCTCCACATTAAAGTTCATTGTGTTGGATAGGGCCCATTGTTCAAGTTTGTCAAGATCTTTTTGAATCCTGAGCTTGTCTTCTGGGGTGTTGGCTATTCCTGCCAGCTCAGTGTCATCTGCAAATTTTATGATATATATGCAAATACTGGGCCTAAGACGGAGCCTTGTGGTACCCCACTGCTTATTTCTGTCCATGTGAATGTTGTGCCATTGAGGACTATTCTTTGAGTATGGTTTGTCATACAGATCCATCTGGTCATGATGTTGTCTATTCTGCCTCTTTCTAGCTTACCAAAGAGTAGGTTGAGGTCTACTTTGTCAAATGCCTTACTGAAATCTAAGTATACTATGTCAACAGCATTTTGCTAGTCTACTAATTTAGTCACTTTATCAAAGAATGAAATAAGATTGGTTTGGCATGATCTGTTTTTAACAAACCCGTGCTGTCTACCAGTTATAACTTTGTTTGCTTCTACTTGTTCGCAGATTTGTTTTTTGATTATCTTTTCCAGGATCTTCCCAGGTATTGATGTTAGACTGATTGGTCTGTAGTTTCCAGGGTCTGTTTTTTCCCCCTTTCTTGATAATGGGAACCTCATTAGCCCTTTTCCAATCCTCAGGTACTTCCCCAGTGCTCCAGGATTCTCTCTGAGTTTGTTAAAATCAGCTCTTTTGAAGTTTAAAACACTGGTTGGATTATTTTCTATTACCTGTGCTTGCATTATATTGAATTCCAGTGTGGCGTGGTCACTTTCACCCAAGGTTCTGGCAACTTCAACTCCCTCTATCACTTCTTCTCTATTAGTAAGAATTAGGTCCAATATAGCTTTACTTCTAGTTCCCTCCCCCACCTTTTGGATGATAAAGTTGTCGGCTAGGTTGGTTAGGAATCTGTTTGATCTCACACTTGCTGCAGAATTGGTCTCCCAGTTGATATCTGGATAGTTGAAATCTCCCATTACTACTGTGGTATGCTTCCTACATACATTTGTTAACTGGTTGGCAAAGAGTTCATCTATTTCCTCTGATTGGTTGGGTGGCTTGTAATACACACCTATGGCAATGTCACTTTCCCCCCCTTTTATATTGACCCATATACATTCTGGAGAGATTTTATCTTTGATCATGTGCATTTCTGTAGATATGTAGTGTTCTCTTACACATAGTGCAACTCCCCCTCCTCTTTTTGTAGATGTATTTCTTTTGAACAATTTGTATCCTTCCATCAATACATTCCAGCCATGGCTTTTGTCCCACCAGTTTTTTTTAAGAAAAAAGTCTAGATAGTTTCCTCCAATTGGTGGTTTGATATGTTCTCCTGCACATTGCAGAGGTTGAACTAATTGATCCATGTAGTCCCCTCAAATTCAACAATTCAACAATTGGATATTACTGGTCTATTCAAATTATATCTTCTTCCCATTTTCATCCATTCAAATCATACTTGTTTTGTTTTCTAAATTCACAAAAAGCATTTTTCCACCTCCCTCCTCCTCCTCCTCCTCCTCCTCCTCCTCCTCCTCCTCCTCCTCCTCCTCCTCCTCCTCCTCGCCAACAACTGGTAGCCAGCATTTATATTTCTCCTGTCCACAATATCCTGAATTAATATCAGTGGCATTTGAGGAGTAAATAGTCCTTTGGTGACAGGGAAGATAACCTGCTGGTATTATGAGTGGGAATTAAGCAATAAGATCTATTTGTGACCATCATTTTAGAATTGAATAAACATAGCAAGAATAACAAATGGGGTCTGTTGGATTCAGTTTTCTATTCATTCTGAAAGGAATAAATAATCCTGTAATAAAAGGGGTTGGCAAGAATCTAGGATTGGCAAGAATCTAGGGTTGGCCGGTGGAATATTTGCATGCTGTACGATTGAGGAAATCTCCATAATTAGAAAAAATGATGGTGTGTAATGGTGACACGTGGAGAAAGCATCTAATTTTTCAAAGGCCTGAAAATTGTTCTAGATATCAAGTCAATGTGAGAATATAATGGCTTCTTTTTTTCCAGCCAAGCTTTGTGAAGGCACCTGGAATGGTCCAAGTTTCTTTGTCTGACATTTCCTTCAGCCAAAAATATTACACAAAAAACAGAGAGATCCAATTGGACTCTTGTCTTTGGATTACACCACTTGATTCTTGAAGGGCATTTGGCTTCCATTCAGAGTCTTTGGCATGCTCTCTACAGAATTATAACTGAACACAATGGTTTTGGCAAACATTCTCCAGATACGAATGATAAAGTCTGTTCCTTATAATTTGTGGATGTGCTCTAGCTGCTTGACAGTTTCCTCAGCAGTTTTGGCTCTAACAGAATAATAGAGTTGGAAAGGACCTTGGAAGTCTTCTAGTCCAACCCCCTGCTCAAGCAGGAGACCCTATACCATTTCAGACAAATAGTTGTCCAATTTCTCTAAGAGCTAAAGCACGTATCTTCTACTGACAGAATATAGCCAGTTGAATATATGGACATTTTTGCACAACTATTCCCATAAAGCAATAGAAAGAAGATTGGTTGTTCCCTGGATGATGCAAAGATGGCTGGGTGAATTACTGGAAGAGAGACAAGAATATTGAGCATATTGCCCCCAACAATCTGGGTCGTCGTTTTATCAACCTCGGAAGGATGGAAGCCTCAGTCAACCTTGAACCAGTCAGGAATGAAGGAATCGAACTCCTGGCAGTGTGAACAGCGTTCGCCTGCAATACTGCATTCTAACCACTGTGCCACCATGGCTCAGAGGTGACTCCACCTTTTACAGAATTTTGATCCTGCTAAGATCTGACCGATTATGTTCAAGGGTTTTGCTGCAATATATTTTTGTAATAGTGTCCTCACTTCCAGTTAGCTCCACTAGGTGGACTAAACCCTCCTGGTCTAGTCCACCTAGTGGGGCTAACTGGAATCAAGTCAAGGGGAAGGTTGTAATAATAGAATTGGAAGTCTGATTGCAGTGTATCTCCTTATACTGCTGTGAATCAGGGTGGGATCTGGCTGCTCGGAATGCTAGCTTGTTTCTCTGGAATTAAAAAAAAAATCAACCTCTTTTATGTAAGTAATAGTTGCTGCAAATTTCTGTCCAGGTCATCTTCTCAACTGCCCCAACCCACCACCACAGGGAGCAGGTAGAACACAATTACTAGGTTATGAACTAACCTAGAAAATGTTTTACTACAAGAAGAATGAAATAGTTTATAGATAGATGCAATCTTTGTAGTTATGGCCAACTTTTCAAGGATGAAATAACCAGTAACTTCAGAGAAAAGGGCTTTTCTGGTGTGTTTTCTCCTTTCTGTCCCCTCTAAAATACATTTCTGCTTATGCAGCTTTAGTGAAACTTCTGGTCATTATTTTTCTCCAAGAAAAAGTTGGGCCTAAAAGCATTGGGAAATAAGAACTACAGTACATTAACTATCATATTTCATCAGGATACTTGCTTGGGGTTGTGAGATGAAATTCATCTGGATTTTTTCCAGGTTCTTCTTGAGTGCTGTGTTCCAAATACTACCTCCAGTGACAGGATCATTATATCTAAATGTGGTTGGACTCAGCTGTGATTGTGCTTGCATTGTTGTAAAGGAATTAATGCCATCTGGGAGATATTTGCTGTGACACAACAGAGCTATAATATATGGGCTGAAGCATCTCTGCTGATGGAAAACAATAGCTAATGGAGAGATGAGAAAAGTGAATCAGAAGCCCTTTGATTTCTATATGCTGGATTTAAATTATCTTAGATCTTACTAGAGTTTTATTGCCATTTAATGGTCTAAATTAAAGGAATTGAGAGCATCATTTCTGACTACTTACAAACAGGCAGAGTGATGGCTTGTATAACTAGACTAGTTAAATATTTCAGAAGGCATCTGAGGCTGCATATCTCAGCCATTACTAACTCTTCTCCTGCAATCAACCAACTGAAATCAATGGGAGTACCAGGAAATAAACCACAGGTGGACTTCACCAGTGGCCTCACTGTAACCTCCTGATCTTCTGGAGAGGTTATAAGAACATCTGGTGATGTAGCAACATCAACAGAAGGATGGAGGTTAAAAATGTTTCAGAACAATGAGTTGTAATGAGAGTGGAAGGTATCCACGCACCCCTTTACCCCAGTATGGAAAACACACCATTCCAACTCAAGAATAAAATGCCCAATTTCTACCTTGTAATTACAGGTAGTCCTTGACTTACAACAGTTTGTTTAGTGACCATTTGAAGTTACAATGACACTGAAAGCAGTGACTTATGACTGTTTTTCACACTTAGGACGATTGCAGCATCCCCATGGTCATGTGAACAAAATTCAGACACTTGGCAACTGACTCCTATTTATGATGGTTGCAGTGTCCCAGGTCATGTGATCACCGTTGGCACCTTCTGACAAGCAAAGTCAAGGGGGAAAGCCAAGTTCACTTAACAACCGTGTTACGCAAGGTTGTAAAATGGAGCAAAACTCAATAAATGTCTCGCTTAGCAAGATAAATTTTGGGTTCAGCTGTGGTTGTAACTTGAGGACTACCTGTACACCTCATTAGTTTGATTCCCAGAAATCTCTCACTCCCATTCTTAGCTTTTTTTGGGGGGGGGGAAATATAACCCTTCCAAAATTTGATCATTTTGCCACTCATTTTGGTCTTAGGGTATGTAGGGCTGGGATGCAGATGGACGTGCGAATGTGGGATTACATGTAGGACAGAATCTGTAGATTGGCCATTCCTGTTATAATGGATATAAATGTCTTCAAAATAAACTTGATTGCTGTTCACTCTTGTGTGCACTGACATAAGCTACCACCATATCTAACCTGTCAAGGTTCCGATAGACAAGTTCACTCCTTGAACTTTTAGTATAAAAAATAGTAGAGGCATTGCTTGGCCTGTGAATATACCTGAAGGTAATGCCAGGGGTAGAGATACTGAGGAGTTCACAGGGGCTGGGTTGTCTGAGGGTCCTCTCCACAATTACATCAGCCTGTCCCATTAGATCTCCCATTAGATCTCCCTGTTAGCTTGATCCCTGTTATCTTTTTGGAAGTCCTTCAAGACCTGGGTGTGTTACCAGTCCTGGGGGTCCCAGGGAACCAGAGACATTCTTTGATGCTTTGTGGTGGTTGATCTTTTATTCTCTCTGTGTGGTTTGTATATTTTAGGTTCTTTTATACTGGTTTTTAATTTTTATTACGACTTTTTGTATTTTTATAATGCTTGGTTTTATTATTTGTTGGTTTTTTTTTTATTGTTGTACGCTGCCCAGATTCATTTCTTGTGTGATGGGTGACCTTATAAACGTGAGAATAAAAAGAGAAAGAAAGAAAGAAAGAAAGAAAGAAAGAAAGAAAGAAAGAAAGAAAGAAAGAAAGAAAGAAAGAAAGAAAAAGAAAGAAAGAAAGAAAATCATTTCACAGGCTGATAAATCAATTTCCCACTCGGTTTTAACTGATAGTGTGTTTTGCATTCGTGATTAATAAATGCTCAGTTTGTTAGGTATAAACATTTGTAAATACACCTCTTGGCATGGACATACTTTGTGCTCATCCCAAAGAGCATTGTGGGATTACTCTTGTTAAATGTTTACCTTTAATAAAGCGTGTGATGATCACACCAGCTTTCAGCTTCTCTTTCTTGGAAATCTCTCATGGATGCTGGCCCCTGGAAGGCATTTATATTTATATTTGGACAAATAACTATGAACATGACTACATGATTTTTTGTTTTTAAAAAGCTACAGAAATGGTTTGTCTTAATCTTTATAGATTTCCACTGGGGCCTATTTTCCCGGCATTGCCTGGTGGTCTTCCATCCAAGAAACAATCAGATCTGACTTGGCTTAAATTCTTTTGAAATAAACTTAATTTATAGATGTTGCCACTTGCTTAAAGGAAAACTATGGAATTAAATAGGCAATTTATGGATTTATTGGTGGTCCATCTGTATATATAGTCCAATTTGATTAGTTTCTCCTAGCAGCACAATCAGGTTACTTGAGCACAATCCCATTTATTCTCAACACAACCATGGCACTAGATGATGCTGAAAAAGAATGATTAGCTTAAGGTTATTTGCAAATCTTTATGGAAATGCACAGCTTTGAATCTGAACCAATTGTACTCTTCTATGGAAACCATGCAAGCATTCAAAGGTTCTGTTATTGCTGGTTATTGTGAATAGAATGATTGCATCAGTTTGTGTAGAGCTGTCTCATATTCATAACAAAGTACATCCCTTGGAAAGTGCTGTAGTTACTCAGAAACAGCCCAAGTAGCATTGACTGTACTGCACCTTCCAATTTTCAAAAATGTTCTTCCTTTAAGATTTTCTTGTCTTGCAAATGTCTTTTGATGATATTACTACGAGTGGCTGTGATTTTGCCTTCTTTTTTCCCCACAGTTGTGCATTGCTTTGCATGCCCTTCCTTTGTAGTCTAAAAATAATTAAGTGGGAGAAGTTTTGATTGTCTTTTGTTGTGATTTAATTAAAAAGAAGAAAGCAGTTCACCAATAACTGTGCAATGAAACACAGGACATGTAAACATATTCCATCAAGCATTCCTTAACTAAGGCATGTGCAAAATGTTCCAGCATCCCCCGTGACACTTTCACTTCTCTTTTTAATCTTTTCTCACCAAATGAAATCAGAAGAGTTACACAAAAAAAAGGCAGAGGAAGAATTCAGCACAGTTAGTTCAAAGGGATTTTTCCATGTAAGTACATAAGAGCATAAGATTGCAACTGATGTTCTGTTCAGCTAAAATAGATTTCATCTGAGTAAAGATGAATAGGATTGAGCTGTAAATGTGTGAGATAAATTATGAATACTATTCAAGGCTCTTAACTTTCACCAAAGGTCCATGAGACACTACCTAATATCATAAACCATGCATTCATAAATTTACCAGTTGGATTTCATTGTGTGCAGTATGGGTTTATGATCGTAGTTTATGGTGTTTATATTTTCTATGGCCCCTTAGAAATTTCATCCATCTATCTTTGCAATGAGATTTAAATGCCTTTGTCAGGCCAATGTTTCTAAAAATGTGAAAGCAGTCTATCAGTGCTGGTAGCCTCACAAAATGATCGCTTATATCTTGTTTAACCAAGAGAAAGATGAGGAAAAGGGTAAAGGGGAGAAATTCAGCAATGAGCAGTTAAATCGCAAAGCAAAGCTCACAGAAGCAGAGAAGTAATTAAGTCATGTTTATAGTTTTCATAGGTATAGCTATTTATTATTTATGTTGTTTTAATTATTGGTTGGGAGCCACCCAGAGTTCAATATAAGATGGGTGGTTATATAAATGTTTTAAATAAATAAATAAGGAAGCGAGCAAAAAATAATAATTGCATATATTATAATAAAACAGAGAAATAGCCATTACAAGGTAATAGCATAGAAAACAAACACATCAAAATACAAAATACTAAGAAACAGCAAGATGTAGAGACTTCCTCCCTCCCTCCCTCCCTCCCTCCCTCTCTTCCTCCCTCCCTCCCTCCCTCCCTCCCTCACTCCCTTCCTTCCTTCCTTCCTTCCTTCCCCTCCCTCCTCCTCCCTCCCTCCTCCCTCCTACCTCCCTCCTTCCCTTCTTCCCTCCTTCCCTCCTTCCCTCCTTCCCTCCTTCCCTCCCATGAAAAATATATACTATTATCTACATTCACTAAAGAGAGACCTTTGGGAAAAAGAAGTCATCAAAGAATGATCATATCCCATTATTACGCCCTAGGAAACATAATTGTGCCTATACCTGGAGGAGCAATTTAGCAAGCGGCAAAGAAGAGATGTTGCTCCTGTATTGTTAATCCAGCACCCTGGACAGCGCAATGTTTCTCTATGAATTCAGATCTCCTTGCCTGGTTTGTGCTGGGAATTAGGAAATAAAGGGGGAAATTCAAAGGCAATAAAGCAGCCTAACAAGCTCCTATTGTTAGTTGGTAAAGGTAACTCTGCTTCCTTTGCTCTCTTGCTTGCAGCCTGCCCGTAATTTGTCAAGGTAGGTGAACTACTTCGTTACAACCCAACAAGTACAGTTCGATACTGAATCCAGCAATACATTAATAACAGACATAGTCAAGGGTACTGTAAATCATACCAATTGTAAAAAAAAAAAATACCAGTCTTTCCTATGTTGGGATTTCTGACTCAGAAGGCTGAAGGTAGATTCTTGGCAAGATCTGTTGCATTTTTGTGTGATCTAACCATTGCTCCATTCTGTAGGAGACCAGTATCCCAGGGGTAAGCAATTTTCAACTTTCAGAGGGCATGTTCAAGAAGAAGCTGACAGCCATCTGGCAGAGTTGTTTCAATTTGGATGCCTGCACTGAACATGGGACAGGACTTCATATGCTTAATGGGAGGAAGGTTTGCTTTGAACCTGAATCCAACCCATAATGCTCTAGAGGTTCTGCTGAACTGTGTCAAGAGAACAGAAACATAGCATCTGTAAGTTGAGCCATGGCAACTGGACTTCTTTTCTTTTTTGATTTGAAACTTTTAATTGCTTATCCAAGTGGCTTCTTCAGTTCTTCAGACTGAAGAAGCCACTTGGATAAGCAGTGAAATGCTTCAAACCAAAAAAAGAGAAGAACCCCAGTTGTTCTGACTCAACTTCCAGACAACTCTACTTGGATGACTGAGAATCTTTGTCAAAACATAGAATGATTTGAATATTCAAAGTTTTGAATGAAATAACATTTGTGTGGGGAAAGTAGGACAAGGGTGATGCACAGTGCCCCTTCCTCTTTTTTTTTTTTAGCTCAAAATGTGATTTATTGCACCGATCAACTTCCCAATCTTATAGCACCTTCCCTCCTTTCTTTATGCAATTACCATCAATCCTATTGGACAACCTGTATGCACCATTGGCCTGCCTGCTACACCCTCCCCTCCCTTCCCTTAGCCTTTAATGCTAATGACTAAGCATGGCATATCTCCCTGGTCCATCCTGATCTCAGTGCATTTTCTCCTTCTCCTGTGTTGCCACTGCCAATGTCCCAGCATGCCTAAGAACCACCTTTGATTTGCCCAGCATCTTTCTCTTTTTCTTCTCTTTAGCGGTTGTCAATGACCCAGTAAAGACTATCCCACTGGCTCAATGCCATCATCCCTGCACCATTCTCTTCTTCTCCTGTCTTACTTCAGCCAGTTATGCCATTTGCTCAGTGATGCCCACTGGGAACTATATCAGTCTGTGTGGTCTATGGTGCTCTTTGTGCTTGGTTGTTTTCTTGTAGATGTTTCATTATTCAGCAGAACTGATGATGTTACCTAGTTGGGTAATGAAATGTCTGAAAGAAAACAAACAAGTTCAAAGAGCACAAGGACCCCACAATTCAACCCTGAGCTACTGTTATTCTATCGGATATAGTCTCTTGAACAGAATAATATATCCAAAATTTGTTGGTGCTTGAAATAATAATAATAATAATAATAATAATAATAATAATAATAATAATAATAATAATAATAATAATAATAATAATAATAATAATAATAATAATAATAATAATAATAATAATAATAATAATAATACAACAACAACAATAATAATAATAATAATAACAATAACAATAATAATAATAATAATAACAATAACAATAATAATAATAATAACAACAACAACAACAACAACAACAATAATAATAGTAATAATAATAATAATAATAATAATAATAATAATAATAATAATAATAATAATAATAATAATAATAATAATAATAATAATAATAATAATAATAATAATAATAAAGTTGGAAGGGACCTTGCAGGTCTTCCAGTCCAACCCTATACCATTTCAGACAAATGGTTGTCCAATCTCTTCTTAAAAACTTCCAGTGTTGGAGCATTCACAGCTTCTGGAGGCAGGTTGTTCCCTGATTAATTGTTCTAACTGTCAGGAAATTCCAGCAACCCAATTCCAGCAACCATTCTTTATATGTTTTAGCCTCCAGTCCCCTAATCATCTTTGTTGCTCTTCT
Source organism: Azemiops feae (assembly GCA_023970755.1). Classification (NCBI taxonomy): domain Eukaryota; kingdom Metazoa; phylum Chordata; class Lepidosauria; order Squamata; family Viperidae; genus Azemiops; species Azemiops feae. The sequence continues at coordinate 219,570 of JALGBA010001897.1, read as the reverse complement.
CTCTACTCTTTCTAGAGTCTCAACATCTTTTTTACATCGTGGTGACCAAAACTGGATGCAGTATTCCAAGAGTGGCCTTACCAAGGCATTGTAAAGTGGTATTAACACTTTACATGATCTTCATTCTATCCCTCTGTTAATGCAGCCTATCTGCCTATATGACACCACCTATCTCCTGTTTACAATCCTTTCAGCAGTTCCAAAAAGTTTCCATAGCCATTTGCACTATTCAGGTGACCTTAAGGGCACCTGAATGTTTTATACATTTCCAGTCTCTTTCTAACTTTAGGGGTTGATAATCCAAGCATGCTGATCCCAAACGTTACCTTCAATGCATTTAGTTTCCTAAACTCAGCATTGTTCATGAGAGGTAGGATTTTGAACATACATTTCAGCTGCCTTATAACCGAGTACTTGAAAAATGCTCCTCTCTTCCCAGAAAAATCCACTGACATTTTCTCCTTGTTTGAAATAATTTTCAGAAGCACATTCCCTTTCACTGAATTGAATGATAAATGGTAGGAAAAAATGCAAATGGTTTTTCCCCTACATAGCACTAGAAATAGAAAGTCTGCCCAGCCACAATATATTTAAGCTATATTTATGAGAGTGGCTGCCGCACAGCTACAAAGGGCCCTGGATAAAGCAGATTATTTGGGCCCTTTTAAATTTGAGTTCAGGTTAGGGCATAGCACTGAAATGGCATCAAATGCACTTGTTGATGCCCCTTGGGGGGCTCAGTGTGGGAGTGGTACAACCATTCTGGCCCTTCTGGAAATCTCAGTGGGATTCAATATCATCTACCATGGCAGGGGTCTTCAAACCTGGCTCTTTTATGACTTGTGGACTTCAACTCGCAGAATTCCTCAGCCAGCATGCCTGGCTGTGGAATTCTGGGAGTTGAAGTCCACAAGTCATAAAAGGGCCAGGTTTGAAGATCCCTGTACCATGGTATGAGCTATGGTGGCACAGTGGTTAGAATGCAGTATTGCAAGCTAATTCACTGGTCACTTTCAGCAGTTTGATTCTGACTGGCTCAAGGTTGACTCAGCCTTCCAGCCTTCTGAGGTCAGTAAAATGAGGATCCAGATTGTTAAGGGCAATATGCTGACTCTGTAAACCACTTAGAGAGGGCTGTAAAGCACTACGAAGCAGTATATAAGTCTAAATGCTATTGCTATCTGAGCAATTTGGGGGGGTCTTCCTAGACTCATGGCTTCTACTCAAGGAACAGCTGGCAGCCTTTGCATAGCTTCATCTCAATTGTGCCCATTCCTGGACTGAGAGGCCTTGCTCATAGTCATTCATGCCTTGGTCACCTCCTGTTTGGATTACTGCAATGTGCTGTACATGGGGCTGCCCTTGAAGACCATCTAGAAATTTCAACTGGTCCAGAATAGAGTGGGTGCATGCTGTGGTGGGTGACCCTGAAGTTTACCCATGTGAGAGTTTTGTATCTGGAAGCCCAAGTTGCACAGGCTTCCCATTTCCTTCCAGATGCCATTCAAGGCTCTGGTTATCACTTTTAAAGACCTATATGTCACAGACCCAGGTTATTTGCAGGACCGTCTCTATCTATGGGTCAGACCCTTCAAACCTGGTCAGATAGGATGGGCATGCTACTAGTCACTTCAACAAACAAACAAACAAATAAAATTGTCATCTTCTGGGAGCTTGGAACTGTTCCATGGCTGCCCTTAGCCCTATAGAGCATCTTGACCCCTGAGGTTTGGCAGGTTTCCACCCTTTTAGCCTTCTATAAGGCTTTAAAAATCTAGCTTTTCTTCTATTCAATAGAATCATATTATTTTTTTAGATTTAGTAATTTGGAACAAAAATTCTTGGATGACTACTCCCCAATGGGTGAAGTATTTGTTTTTCTGAAGTTTCCTCTGTGTTAAGAAAACCAGGGACTCTTTTCTTCATTTTTTCTCCTTTTGAATGGAGTGCTAAAATACTAGAATAGCTATCAAGCCTTGATAATCCCAATTCCAAATAGTTTTGATACAGAACTCCCACCTCAAAATAGTAGGGGAAGAAATCTTTCATGCTACGCTCTTCAGATTTGAGAATCGTATATTATTTTGGTGTTGATTCAAAATTCATGTTTGCTGTCTCTGGGACTCTATAAGCATCAATGGACTTTGATTAATTGGCTTGGTTTAATTAGTCATTTGCAGCTTTGCAATTCTATCAATATAATAACATGGTAGCATTTGTTTTGTGACTGAAATTCCAATTAGTTAAATATGCAAATTGCCAAACCACAAATAACTAATCCCACAACAATAAATAATAATAGTTGCCAGCCTTTGAAAGAAAAGGCCACTCAACTGCAGATAGTTGTGCTATTTTTTAATTAACTATTCATGTCAACATCTAGCTTGATACTTAAGCAATATTAACTTGGACCATCTGACAACTGATTACCAACCATTTATAACCATAGACAATATTCCCAAAGCCCAGTAATTCCCCTAGAATATTTTAATGTCATGTCTAACCTCCCTAAGCATCCCATAGCAGTCCAGTTGACAAGATGACCTGTTCCCCATCATTACAGAGAGCAGTGTGTGAAATAATGGTTTTAAGTTACAGAAAGGAAGATGTTGATTGTATGCTTTAAAACCCTTCTGAATACTAACCACAGTTTGACAGTGTAACCAATTATAGAGGGAGATAGTATTCTCCCTATTACTGGCTGTATTCAAGCAGATGCTCTAATTTGGGTTCCAGGATGAATAGGAGATTGAACTCCTATTTCTAAATTGGTGCTTCTCAACATTGATAATTTTAAGATACTGGACTTTCAGGCTGAGGAATTCTGGGATTTGAAGTCCATGCAAAGTTTGCGAAGTTTGAAAAAGCACTGCTCTAAACGATCTTTTTCAACTCGCAGGTTCTGTGATCACCATAATGTCACAAAATGTCATGCAATTTTTCAGCTGGGAGGAACAATACAATTTGCAATTAAAACATAGTACAGAATCAGCCAGGAAATCACAGAAGTTCGTAGCAGTTTAGCAGCAAGTCTGATTTTTGTCTATTTTGGTCAGCATTATTTCCTCTGAGTTAATTGCCTGAGCAGGGGGTTGGACTAGAAGATCAAGGTCCCTTCCAGCTCTATTATTCTGTTATTCTGTTGATTGGCAACTGATTTCCATAACAGTCTTTTACATCAGTGCTATGGAAAGACAGACAATTCAATTCAATTTTATTTATGGCCAAAATGCTCCTAAGTAAGTTACAAATATAATCTTATCTTGGCATTAGATAAAACAGTTTAACAAGTAAAGTTACTTTAACAAATAAAATATTTAATAACTATTACATAACAGACTTAAAACCCTAACTCACTGATTTGTTACTAAAAGCCTTTTGGTTAAGCACTATTAGGTTTTGGTTGCAAATATATGTTTTTAAAAACAAGGAAGGATTGCTTTAGGAAATCCCAAATGAAAGACGGAGGCGTTCATTTCTGGCCTTGTCAGTTTCAATAGATTCATCACAAAAAGCAATATGTTACAATATTGCAATACTCCTTTCCATACTGTTACATCTCTAAGTGATTTCCCCCCCTCCCCACAAAATACACAAAAATACAAATATTGCAAAACTTTTATTTTTGTACATGGAACAGTGAGAAAACTTAAGGATAGTATGGAACTGGTTGGAAAGTATGAATGCTTTTGATTTAAAAATATAGGCTGACTGGAAACCTTGATCATTTCTGCCCAGTTCTCTCCTCCAACGAGTTCTGAGTGCTCCCTAACCACTTTTTACCCTTGTAAAGATATAGGCAGGCTTAAGACTGGTACAGGTATTCTTCGACTTACAAAAACTCATTTAGTGACCATTCAAAGTTAAAGCAGCATTGAAAAAAAAAAGACATACGAATGGCCTTTGCATGACCGTTGCAGCAACCCACAGTCACATGATCAAAATTTGAGTGCTTGGCAACTGGACAGTTGCAATATCCCAGGTTCACATGATCACCGTTTGCAACCTTCCCAGCCATCTTCTGATAACCAAGGTCAGTGGGAGACGCTGGATTCACTTAATGACCATGTGATTCATTTAACAACAGCAGCGATTTGCTTAACAGCCATGGCAAAAAAAAAAAAAGATCGCAAAATTGGGCACAATCACTTAACAACCTCCTGGCTTAGCAATGGAAATTGTGATCCCAATTGTGGTTGCCGTTTGAGGATTACCTGTACAGCCAAGGATACATATTTCATCTCCTGGAGATTCCTATTTTCTACAATTCTGTGGCAGGTTAGGATAATAAATTGATACAGAAATAAAGCCCTATCAAAGTGTTGAATGCCTACAGGAAGCATCGCCTTACCCTACTCTTTCATTTTTCTTTCTCCCTTTACCCCTTGCAAAACCTTCCAAGAGCATTGTAAGGACACAAAGTTAGTAGAAACTGTTAAAACTTTTATCAAACAGACTCAGAATAAATGGTATCTGGATACTAAGATGCATTGTAGAGCTGTATTTTTATATTGGAATGCAAGAGCGGAGAACCCGTTCTTAGCAACTAAGGACTGCACTTTGTCTTTTTAAATGTCAACTTCCAAGGACTGGAAGGGCTGTTGCAATGATGTAGTGAGGTTTGTAGAGGGGTCATGGTGTTGGATTTCGGTGTTTTTTTTTTTTTTAAAGAAGACAGGTGGGGAGTTGAAGGCAAAAGTGATGCATTATGTCTAGTAAAAGCAGTTTAAAATACAGGTAGACCTCAACTTGTAACTTTGAACGGTCACTAAATGAATGCTTGTAAGAAGAGGACGACCTGTAATTTTTTTGTCAGGATCTTAAATTTAATAATTTCAGTAACAAAATATTTTGATATTTGAGATCTAACTGCTTTGTCTTTTTGTATACTTTAAAATAATTTGTAGCTCCCGTAAATGCTCCACTGGACAGAAAAATGGGAAGTAATTAAATATCAATTAAATCTCTCTCTCTCTCTCTCTCTCTCTCTCTCTCTCTCTCTCTCCCTCTCCCTCTCCCTCTCCCTCTCCCTCTCCCTCTCCCTCTGTGTGTCTGTAGCCCTTCAAATTCCAGGAAATATTCCAAAGCTGTAAGATTCCCCTTTGATTTCCTCTGGCAATGCTTTTTCTAATTTTTTCATGACAATATCGGCAACCTTCGGAGTTGGAGTCACTGTTGAGTATTTCAGAGCATGTTTTAGCCACACCCACAAAGTGTCTGCTAAAAGAATCCTCAAACATATAGAGCAACCTTTTCGAAGCTCAAAAACATGACTAGAAACCATTCTGGTTTTAAAGCCTGTTGCTGTTGTTTTATATTAAATAGAACGGAATGGAACGGAACGGTACAGAATAGAATACTTTATTGGCCAAGTGTGATTAGACATACAAGGGATTTGTCTCCAGTACAGTAACACTCAGTGTAGATGCAAAACAACAGAGATAATAATAACAACAACAACAATAATAATAACAACAACAATAATAATATTCAATAAAAGGAAAAGTAAAGAAGATAATAAGAAGAATAAATAGCAATACTACAGCCATACTATATGGATTAATATACATAGATACATACATTATGCCCATTACCTTTTTAAAAAAAAAAATATTTCAGAGAGAATCTTTAAGGTGGAGTCAGGAGCTTGGTTGAGCGCCAATAAAGATGTATATAGTTACCATGCATGTATGTATGCATGCATGTATATACGCAAGTATGTACGTGTTTTCCCTCAGTAAGATCCATAAGAATGTGTCTTTCGAAAAGACACAACCTGCAGTTTTGTAGAACAAAAATTGAGTAAAGCAGCTGTAAAGTGACAGGCTATTTACTTGCTGATGCTTTAAAGCTCCCATTATGTGACTCACTCAATCCTTCATGGAAACCGGGGTTTAGCAAGGGCAGTCACCTTGCTTCGGTATTTACACTTTTCAGGTTTATTGTTATTCTCTCTCAACCGTTGGAAGTGAATCTAGGAAGCAATGGGAAGAATCAGCCTTTCCATAGCAGGTGGGCCTTTTGAATCCTAAGCAGGGGGAAGGAAGAATGACAGATGGTCAGCTGGTTTCCAGGGGGAATAGAATGTGAGGATTGAACCTCAGATTTGAAATAGACTCTTTAAACAGACAGTTTGCTGCTCCCAAGAGACCTGCCTTAAGGTCTGCCATTCGGAGGAAGGATACAATAGGTTTGCTCCATTAGCTGCAAAAAAGGGGCAGTGTAATGAATTAGATATGGATAAAATAGTCATCAGCTTGGGTGAGAAAGAAAGCTAATTGTCTCCCTGTGTACCTTCCCTGCTAATGGGCTTGGTGACCCAGGACCATTGAAGAAACCACGAGAAAAGAGGAAACGAACTGCACAATCAACAACGCAAGTTGAGATTGCTGGTGATAGAAAATGGAATGAAAAAACGAAAGACAAGATTTCCTGTTAAGCTAGTTTTGCTCACCTCAATTTTAACTAAGTGGAACACTAATCAAGCTTACCAAAGGTAATTCATTGTGGTAGCTCCTAAATTTGATTTATATTGAACCATTTTTGTTTCCTTTTTGGGATTTCCCCCCCTCCATTGATTACTCATTTGGACTGATAGCCCACATCAAGCCAGTCCCTCAGTGTGGTGATTAGGTGTTAATTATTCCACTCTCTTCTACACATTTCTGTAAACCAAAAGCCAGCCTGGGGAAAACACACCCTATGTCACATCTAGAAGATACAAAGGGCCAATTTTTGTTGGAGGTCTAAGGTTTATCATTCTGGAGAGGGAAAGCAGTCTGCAAAAATATTTCGCTGGCTGTTTGACCTGGAGATCATGTACTTTTATACACTGTCTGTCTCTCTCTGTCTCTGTCGTCGTCGTCGTCATCATCATCATCATCATCATCTACCTACCTATGTGTTATCTATCTAATCTATCTATCTGATGGCACAGTAGTTAAAGTGCAGTATTGCAGGCAAACTCTGCCCACAGCCGGGAGTTCGAGCCTGATGGTGCTTAAGGTTGACTCAGCCTTCCATCTTTCCAAGGTCAGTAAAATGAGGACCTTCATTGTTGGGGCAATATGCAAAATAATGCTTCTACATTGTAAACTGCCAGGGAGTGCTGTAAAGTGTTATGGGGTGGTATATAAGCCTAAATGCAATTGCAAAAAATGCTACATCCATCCATCCATCCATCCATCCATCCATCCATCCATCCATCCATCCATCCATCATTCTATCTATCTATCTATCTATCTATCTATCTATCTATCTATCTATCTATCTATCTATCTATCTATCTATCTATCTATCTATCTATCTATCTATCTATCTATCTATCTATCTATCTATCTCCATCTATATTTCTCTATCTACTATATCTATCTATCTATCTATCTATCTATCTATCTATCTATCTATCTCATCTCATCCTCCATCCATATCATCCATCCATCCATCCATCCATCCCTTCATCCATCCGCCATCCATCCATCATCCATCCATCCCTCACCCATCATCCACCTATCATATCCACTATCATCTCATCCATCTATCTATCTATCATCTATATATCTATTATCTATCTATCTATATATCTATCTATCTATATATCCTATCTATCATCTAGCTATCTATCTATCGATCTATCTATCTATTTATTCTATCGATCTATCTATCTATCTAATATATCTATCCCCTCCATCCATCATCCTCCTCAATCCTCCATCCATCATCCATCCATCCATCCATCCATCCATTCATCCATCCATCCATCATCCATCATCATCCATATATCAACATCCACTACCATCTATCTATCTATCTATCTATCTATCTATCTATCTATCTATCTATCTATCTATCTATCTATCTATCTATCTATCTATCTATCTATCTATCTATCTATCTATCTATCTATTCATATTTATCAAATTTTGGAACCACCCATCTCCCTCACAAAGGGACTTGGGATGGTGTGAAAACAGATAAATTTATAAAATTTAAAAAGGCGCAAGGATGATTAAAATTCAGTGTAAAAATTAATTAAAAGTTAGAGGATAACCAGCCCCACAACTGTGTGCTCCTCTCTGCAACCTAAGGTCCATGTTTTCATATCTTTCCAGAAGGTCAGGAGAGGAGGGGCCCACCCCAGAATGTGGGGGCAAGGGCAGAGAACGCTCTTTTCCTGAACCCCATCAGTCAGAACTATTTGGCTGATGACGTCCTCAATATACCCTCTCTGCCTAATCAGGTGGGAGGGGCTGATGTAATGGGACCAAGATGGTCCCATAGGTAATCTTGCTTCATGCTGGATAGGTAACTTGGACCCATCTTACTGCTTTGAAAGATTATTATGAAACAAAAATGGTGTATGGCTTCCTCTTTCATATCTCCTCTGATCAGCAGATCCTTCTTGAATATTTACAGGTTTTACTTTAGATTAAATTACAAAATATGTCATTTAGAAAAGTGGCCCCCAAGGACCGGTTCCATGGACAGAGATTTTTCCACAGACCAGACGGGACGTGTTTCCTGTGCTGCCTGCATCCCACGGATGGCACTTTGCTTGTTTATGCGGCCTGGTTTCTGGCCTGCCACGGACCGGTGCTGGTCCATGGACCTGGGGCTGTGGACCTCTGATTTAGAAGACCAAATGCAATTTGATCTTTTTAATACCAATATAGGAAGCTTGATGAAGTCTATATCTAGAGTGCATCTGTACACCCCCTTAACTAGGTAAAATTGAGTATTTGCATTTCTACAACGTGCTAACCTTGGTTAGTGTTCAACTTAACTAAATTTCTTCTGGTTTAGTGAGTCGTGGAAACAGTACATTTGGTTAGTTTATGGTTGAATGTCCTCTGCAAACAAAGAACACAGGTTCATTCCAAAGTGTTGTACAAATGGTCATTGAATTTATGCAATAATTGGAAGAGGGCTCTGATTAAATTATTTATAATCATAGCCAGCATGTACTTAAATAACTGACCGAGCCCCAAATGAATGTCTTCTGAAGGAATAATGACATATGGTTTCAAACTCTGATTTATGACCTTGTGGGAGAAGCCAAATAAAAGGAGAAAAAAAATCTGGATCAGATTAAAAAATATATGCAATTTAGCACACTGCTCTTGCTCCCCCTCTCTCCCTCTCTCTCCCTCTCTCTCCCTCCCTCTCCCTCTCTCTCCCTCTCCCTCTACCTAATCTATTTATGAAAATTTATATGGCTACCCAATTCATCCTCAGTACTCTGGGCAGCTTACAGGGATAAAATCCCAATACAAAAACAATACAAAAAGCAATAACCTCCACTCCCTGGCAGCAACAATCAAATGCACCACTCAGTGGGTTCCATATCATTCTGGGTATGATGTTTTTTCTCCCATCACTGGTATTCCATTGCATTTTATTACAAATACACAAGATCTATTTAGCTTTCTTAATTAAGGACCATTGCTGATGCATTTGTCTTCCATGAGAGTCAATTTGTTTTCTTTTTATGATCCTGTAGTCCCTTTTATTGGGCTGGAGTCAGGGTGACTGAATGGAGCTGAGCGTTTACTGGCTGGATGCCCTTCCCGATGCCTATGTGGCATTCTCTTTGTGCCCTGATAGAGAAACATCTGTCGCTGCCTAGGATTGAACTGTCAACCTTCTGAGTGTGAGGTCATCTTCACCTCTAGGCGCTGCTCTCCATGAGAGTCAATACTTCCCTTAAATAAAGTGGACATTTGAACTCAAAGAGCAGGAAAACCCCTTATTCTTTTATACAAGAGGGTAGAGGATGGCGAAACATAACATAAAATGATATCAGCCAGCAACTCATCATATCTTGGCAGATTTCAGAAAGGCTGAAATCTTCTGAGAAAATGAGAAGTACATTATATTGCCTCTCTGGGAGATATGAGCAATGCTGGTGAATACTGTGAGGATGGGGCATAGAAAGAAAGGTAACATTGCCATATGGAAAGAGTCAGCTAACCATTTACAGTGAAAATTGACTAGTCTTATCACAGTTAGTAAGCTGCAGTGGTGTAGGCAGTTACAGTATACAGGGCCACTAGAATGGCATGCATTACAAATATTTCTTAACTTATGACCACACTTGGGACTGGAACATCCATCACTAAGTGATACAGTTGTTAAGCGAGTCACGTCCAATTTTACAACCTTTTTTTGCTGTGATTGTTAAGCGAATCATGCAGTTGTTAAGCAAATCTGGCTTCCCCCATTGACTTTGCTTATCAGAAGCCCCCTGGGAAGGTTGCAAATGGTGACCTTGAAGGTCAGAGGATTCTGTGGGTGGACTATGGACATTGTGACCATCCTAAATACATGCCAGTTGTCAGGGGCCCAAATTTTGATCACGTGACCAGGAAAACACTGACCATCATAGGTGCAATAAGTCACTTCTTTCAGTGCTGTAGTAACTTTGAATGGTTGACAACAAATGGTCATAAGTTAAAGGCTACCTGTATATCTCTGCTCTGCAAGCTGCATTAGTTGTCAGTTTGCTTCCAGGTCCAATTCAAGGTGCTGGTTTTGACCTTCAGAGCCCTTCATGGCATGGGACAGGGGTATCTGAGAAAACACCTCTACCATCTCCCCGTCCACCCATCAGAAGGGATATGCTATGGGTCCCATCTGCAAAAGACTTTCATCAGCCAAAAAAAAGATGGACTTTTTCTGCTGTGGCACCCATCCTGTGGAATATCATGTCACCAGATTGGCTCCATACTTGAAATTCTTTGGCTGTCAGCATGCCTGGGATCTCAAGGAAATGGTGATTTGATGAGATGGTTGTCCTGCTTTTAACATCAGTTCTCTCCTCTGTCTTGCTATTAATAAGATGGTTGATGGCTTTTAATTTCAGGTTTTAACATCAGGACTCTGTGATTGTTTTTACTGTAAACCACCTAGAGTTACTTTATTGTGAGATGGGCAGCTCTATAAATGTGATAAATATATAAACATATAAAGAAGATGGGTTGAAGGTTCATTAGCAGATGCTTGCATGGAGTTTGACAAGACAGTTCCAGATGTGACTAGCCTGATGTTGTAAACCATATTTCTTAGAAATTCCATCTCTGCTCTTGGTGGTCTCTCCCAAAAGTAAGAATTGTCATCTTTCATACTTTTCACCAGGCTTGCTGAGAGCAGAATACTGGCTAAATAAATAATAAATGTCATTAGCTGTCATGACAATGTCTTACCCTTTCGAACGTCCCATTCATTACAATTGCCGCTGGCTTCCGTGGATGACTTCCTCTAGGAGAAAGTTTCATAGTTCGGTTTTGTTGTGTTTTATTTGTTCTGGGGTTTCTTTCTAACCCCAGAAAAATTACTGAACGGTGGTGACAGTTGCTTATCTTTTTTATAAGGCAGCATTACAACTAAAATGGAATCCCAGATGGCAGTAAACATCTTCCAATAGTTCTGTTCAGTGAAAGAATCTGCTTCTGGAATCTAATATTCCTTTCAATGACTAGACAGGAAAATGTTTCTCTGAAACCTGGATTTTGACCTTATTGTCTGGACATATTAGTTCTGCAGTCTGGTAAGAAAGTTATTTGCCACTTTCCTGATCAAATATCATCATTAAATGAGAGAGGGAGAAGGAGAGGGAGAAGGATTTGAAGACCTATTTTTCATTCGTTTTTCTCTGACAGAAGTGCTAATTTATGACTGATTGATTGATTTATAACCTGCCTTTATTACCTTATAAGTAACTCAAGATGGCAAATGTACACAATACTCATCTCTCCTTCTATTGTCCACACAACAATAACTCTGTGAGAAGGACTGAGCTGAGAGACAGTGACTGGTTCAAAGTGACCCAGCTGGCTTTTATGGCTAAGGTGAGACCAGAACTCAAGCTTTTCCGCTCTCTAGTCTGGTGCCTTAATTATTAGACTAAACTTTGCTACTTTTCCAGAGTAGATTTTAATTGCAATACTCATGTACTTTGAGGGACACACTCATTTGGGGGATAATCTTGTAGGAGAGGAGCCATCAGGCCAACAAGATGTGGATGTGGAATCAAAAATGTCTGGGTCATAGTCTTCCCACATACTTTGTCCATATATGCCCCAAAACTGACTGTTGGCTACTCGGTCATCCTTCTGTAATCCTGCAATGGATTCTATTTTACTAGTGCTAGAAAACATTGCTGAGAACTTGCTTGTATATATTTAAATCAAGGTCAACTTTACTATGTATTTAGAATTGCGTTGACATTCCTCTTCATTCAGGAATCATTCTAAGGATAACTGATCTTGTTATCCCAGACTCTGAATGGTTAATTCTGAATGTCCCTCTCTGGACATGATGTAAGGCAGGGTTCCCCAACCCCCGGTCCATGGACCAGTACCGGGCCGTGGCATGCCAGCAACCAGGCCGCACAAACAAGCAAAGTCTATCTGCAAGATGCAGGCAGCACACAAAACCATGCCCCCTCCGGTCCGTGAAAAAACCTCTCTTCACGGAATCGGTCCCTGGTGCCCAAAAGGTTGGGGACCTCTGATGTAAGGTTTGCTGCAGCTCTCTTTTGTTTCCAAGGATCTTGCCATGTCTCAAAACTCCAAAGTTGTCCCTGTTTAGAGATTTTGGCAAGATATTCTAATAAGTACAATCCAATCTGACTCATTTCTATATCTTTACTTTAAAAGTAAATATTGTTGTTGTTCAGTCATTAAGTCGTGTCCGATTCTCCACAACCCTATGCATGTCAGGCCCTCCCCTGTCCTCCTCTGTCTCACAGAGTTTGCCCAAATTCATGTTTATTTTGTCGATGGCACAATCTAACCATCTCATCCTCTGCTGTCTCCTTCTCCTTTTGCCTTCATTTTTTCAAGGTGGAAGGTGCAGGTGAACATTTGTTCCATCTCTCCATCTCTCTTTCCTCCCTCCCTCCCTCCCTCCCTTCTTTCTTCCCTGCTTTTTCTCTTTCCCTTCCTCTCTCTTTTCATTTCCCTCCCTTGTTTCATCTCTCTCCCTTCTCATGAGCTTTCTGTGTCAGCTGGTTTTGGATGACACTAAAGCTTTGAAACAAAACTTCCATTAGGATCTCAGGAAGGTTTTTTTTGTTCCCTTTTAAGGGGGAATAAATCCCTAAAGCAGGTGAAAAAATGAAGTTAATATTTAATCCTCTCAGAAAAAGGCAGCAAAGCTTTTTTGAAAAGACTTTTTTTGATGCCAATAGAAGATATATTTTTATTTTGTTTATAAATCCAAATGTTAAGCCAAGGGGATTTGTGTATGTGTGGGTTTGTGTGTGCGTTCATGTGCATGTCTCTCTGTGTAAAGTTGCACAGCATGGAAAGTGACTGTTTGTCAAGGGTATGTTTCTAATAAAAACTTAACAGAACCAAAACTGAGAGCGAGGAATGGGGAATCAGGTAAATGAAGATATTGATTTATTTATGCATACACTTAAGAAAGGCCACACTTGGAATACTGCATCCAGTTTTGGTCACCACGATGTAAAAAGGATGTTGAGACTCTAGAAAGAGTGCAGAGAAGGGCAACAAAGATGATTAGGGGACTGGAGGCTAAAGCATATCAGGAACGTTTGCTGGAATTGGGTATGTCTAGTTTAATGAAGAGAAGGACGAGGGGGGACATGATAGCAGTATTCCAATATCTCAGGGGCTGCCACAAAGAAGAGGGAGTCAAGCTATTCTCCAAAGCACCTGAAGGCAGGACAAGAAGTAATGGATGGAAACTAGTCAAGGAGAGAAGCAACCTGGAAATGAGGAGAAACTTCCTGATAGTTAGAACAATTAACCAGTGGAACAACCTGCCTCCAGAAGCGGTGAATGCTCCAACACTGGAAGTTTTTAAGAAGAGAATGGACAGCCGTTTGTCCGAAATGGTATAGGGTTTCCTGCCTGAGCAGGGGGTTGGACTCGATGACCTCCAAGGTCCCTTCCAACTTTATTATTATTATTATTATTAAAACACCCAGTGAGATAGGGAAACCTAACTGTTCATGGATGATTTTAGATAAAGGCTGCAAGGTTGGGACTAGTCAGTACTCAAAAGAGAGACTACCAAAAATCCCAGGACTATTGAGTAAGTTAGACAGAAAAGGAGGAGGAGGAGGAGGAGAGGAGGAGGAGGAGGAGGAGGAGGAGGAGGAGGAAGAGGAGGGGGAGCAGGAGGAGGAGGAAGAGGAAAAAAGGGAGAGAGAGCAGAAAGAGGAGAAGGAGGCAAATTACTTTTATAGGAGGCCAAAAAGTATATAGATTTGTCTAGCTCTGTTTGAGGGAAGCTGTATTTATATTTTAGAAGATTTGACTTGGGGGAGAATAGAAATAGAAGAATTAATAACATGTCTTCCAACTCTGTTATTCTATCATTCTCTTTTCTGTTATTCTGAATACAATTGGAGCTACAGAAGAAAGCAATGGAATGGTCTGTGTTGGTAGTTCTTTGACTGAGGTATTATTTAAACCAACAAACAAGTTAACAGTAAACAACAGCCTTATTAAAGAACCACAAAGAACACTCCCATCAACACTGACTAGTGTATAAACAGAGTAAATCCTACCCATTTCTAGCACTGATGATGTTACCTAGTTAGGTAGTGAAACGTCTTCAAGAAAACAACCAAGATCTGAGAGCACCAAGAACCCCACAATATTAGCTCTGTTTAATTATTTGAATGTTAATCATATTCAGATTTAGTGAAATCAAATTTAGATCCTGGTTCAGCTCTTTGATTCTAATCTTCCCCACATTTTACAGCAAGATCTCAACTGATAACTCAAAGTCCAAATGTATCTCTGGACATGGAAAATGTTATTTATCTTTGGTTTAGAGTCTTGCTTGACAGGATCTAGGCAAAAATTGCCTGTTTCTCAAACTATGACATGTCTAAATAGTCAGTAGCAATAGTCACAGTTTTACAGTCCACTCCTTTGCACATTGCCTGAAAAGCAATTCCCATTGAATTCCATAGGAGAGGCAATTTTACACCCGCTTACCTAGAAGCAGGTTCTATGCAGTTTATTTTGGAGAGATGAGAGTAGAATTGCAAAAGTAGCCTGTCTGGATATTGGAGTAAGATAAAACAGGACTGAGTTATTTGGGCCATTGTGCAAATACCAATCATAATTTTTATGTGTCATCTGAACTCAGTTATCATTATGTTATATTAGCAAAGTGGATTAACTGGGGCATATTAGGGAATCAAAGCCGTTGCAATTTGTTAAGACATGTTTAGAATAAATGCTTCATATGGATTTCATTGTTTGTTTTTACAGATATATATACAGGTAGTCCTTGACTTACAACAGTTCATTTAGTGATCATTTAAAGTTACAACGGCACTGGAAAAAGTGACTTATCCTCCTTTTTCACACCATTGTAGCATCCCCATGGTCATGTCATCAAAATCTGGATGTTTGGCAACTGACTTACATTTATGACAGTTACAGTGTCCCAGGGTCATGAGATCACCGTTTGCAATCTTCTGACAAGCAAAGTCAATGGGGAAGCCAGATTCACTTAACAACCGTGTGACTAATTTGACCAGTGCACTGATTCATTTAACAAATGTGGCAAGAAAAGTCGTAAAATGGGGCAAAACTCACTTAACAAGTTTCTCATTTGGCAACATAAATTTTGGGCTTGATTGTAGTCATAAGGTGAGGACTACCTGTATTAGCAGAGTGGATTGACTTGGGCCTATCAGAGAATCAAAGCAATTGCAGTTTGTTAAGACATGTTTAGAATAAATGGGCCATGTGGATTTCATTGTTTTTTTTTTAAAAGATATATGTATTTGTTTTGGGAGAAACTTTGAAAACTGTCTAATACAAAAATGGACTGAAGGACCATATAAGAACTGGAGCACATGGGTGAAGTATTATGGATTTGCTTTGTGTCCCCCTCTTTGTTTATCTCTTTGTCTAAGAGATTTCTAGAAATTCAATTTTTTACTACATTATCAAAACATAAAATAAAGAAATACAAAGAAAAATGAAAATAATGGGGAAAAAGGGGGAGGAGAAGGAGAAGAGAAAAATGTGTAGGGGAAAGAGGAAAAGAAAAAGAAAAAACATTTATTTCTGACTCTTTGGTGCAGTAGGATAAGATAATCACACAATCTCAACTTTTTACTTTTATATAATAATATACACTAGCCATTTTTTATAACAACAAACCTATCTAGTCAGCAAAACCCAAAATCAACATTTCATTTTTTTTCCAGCGCAAGTACAAAGTCCAGAAGCAGTTTCCAACTATAAACAAAATTAATTGCATCCTTCTTTTTAATCAAAGCAGTCAATTTAGCCATCTCTTTTTTTTGCAGCCATTTGTCCATTGTGGGAATCAAAGTATCCTTTGATTTTTGTGCATAGAGTATTCTTGCTGCTCTCAATGTCTAAGAGATTCCTGATTTGAATTCACTTTCCTTTCCTTTCCTTCAGAGATACAGAGCATATGCTCTTTGCTTCTCCTTCTGGTAAGACATAGTACATGCTCTCTATAATGCTTTTCATGCATATACATCTCCCTTCTGTTATTGTTATAAAAACTGTTTCCCTGATCCATACTTGGATCAGATTCCTGCTGTCAGAAATGTCATATTCGGTCATCAGCACAATCCATAATCCATTAATTTCAAGAAGCCACCCATCAAACTATTGGGTTTCTGAAGCTCCAGAATTCCTTGGAATGAGGGAGACTGAAATGGTCAGTGCATTTTCTTGTGTTTTTAGATGAGGAGTTTTCAGGGGAAAGGAAGGAGGAGGGAGGAGGGAGGAGGGAAGAAGAGAAGAAGAAGAAGAAGAAGAAGAGGAAGAGGAAGAGGAAGAGGAAGAGGAAGAGGAAGAGGAAGAAGAAGAAGAAGAAGAAGAAGAAGAAGAAGAAGAAGAAGAAGAAGAAGAAGAAGAAGAAGAAGAAGAAGAAGAAGAAGAAGAAGAAGAAGAAGAAGAAGAAGAAGAAGAAGAAGAAGAAGAAGAAGAAGAAGAAGAAAATAGTGGTAATGAAGTTGGAAATGACTATGGCTTTTCTTAACTGGTATAGGATCAAAGGTAGTAATTGAAAACAACAGTGCTCATATTTAAGGGCATATTTAAGCTGAGGGAACTGCTGGGAAGAGAGTGAAACCCAGAGTAGGTAACTGAATAACAAGGAATTATACTGGTTTATTGTAACTGAGTTTTCAGCAAACACAACACTCAGCATAAGAAAGCTTCAGGCTCTGACTGGAAGGATGTTCAGCAAGTAGTGCTTAAAACAAATGAATTACTCAGAAACCAGAATGAGGGACATTGCTAAAAAAAATATATGCTGAAGATATGTTTGAGTCAAAACTCCTAACAATTGCGTCCGTGCAATTTTCTTGACAGAAGTGGTTGGCTTTCAAGTCTCACTCTGGAATTCTCAATTCCTCATTTGAGCTGATCCTGCTTACTTTCTGACACCAACTGAGAATTAGCTGGATAGTGTCATCTGATAAGGCAGAAAGAGATTGTCACCTGCTGAGGTTGAAAGATAGCTATCTTTCTGAGAGATGACTGACATTAAGCTTGGAGAAATCTGGAATGCAGCAGGAGATACCAAATTACTCTTGCTGCCATCTGCATTCAGATTTAATAATAATAATAAAGTTGGAAGGGACCTTGGAGGTCATCGAGTCCATTTGCAGCCCAGATTTAGTAGCTTCCATACCTTTATTATATTAATGGCATCAGTTGATGTTTTTGCTCCTTTTGTAGTGCTCTTTTGGGGACAATGAGTTTTGCTATGGAATGTCCTTTGTTTTGGGCTACTCTACACTTCCATCTCATTTCCTTGGAGGACTGATCTCCATGAAGCTTACCCCATAGTTCACGGGTGTCAAACTCGCCGCGTCACATGATGTGTCACGACGTGTTGCGACTTTTTTCGCATTGCCGGAGCTGGGGTGGGCGCGGCCTCTGCATGATGCAACTGGCCCGCGGGCCGGCAGTTTGACACCCCTGCATAGTTGATTGGATTTTTAGGTACACAAAAATACAGATGATAAGAGAGGTGGTTTGACTCACAATTGTCTCAGTACAAGTCTGGGTTAATTGTCCTTCAGTTGTTCCAGTACTGACTGGATTAATATCTTTACATAACATGCTGGACCTTTATAATAGCCAAAGAAACTAGTGTATTCTCATCTACTGAGCTTTTGTAAAACACAGGTTTATTTTGGTGGCAGGAGGTAAAGGTTATATAGCTTAACCAGCTTCTATAAATTTTCTTCTAACAGAGAATCCTCTTAAATAACAGAGCAGGGAATTATATAGATCCAGGTTTCAAAGAGATTTATAATAACATTGCTCTGTTTCACTTTTTCTGGTGTTTATTGGTTCTTTTTGTCCTACCTTAACTCTTTAAACCCAACCTAGGAAAATTCCATCTGTGGCTCTGAGATATAATCTTTTTTCAGTCACTGGTTCTGGAAAGTACATTGCCCAAACTTTCTGCTGATCTCCTCATTTAGAACAAATACATAACTTTTGACACAGAGAACTACTTGGTTTCCTTTCCTCAGTTACAGTTTTTTAATGGACATGTTTCTGCTCCATGTAACAAAATTGTCATTTCTTGACATTGGTTCAACTTAAGCTAGCTAGGTATAAGATGCTGGGGAATTCTTTTTTCCATTTTCCACTGAACAACTCCTGGTTTCAATTGTGTTGCTTCACTGTGCAGATTGAATCTCACATGGTTAGCTATTTCTCTATTAAGAGCACATGTGCACACATGCACATGTGCACACAAAGAAAATTGCAGAGAAAATGAAGTTTTGATACTTGTTAGTACATTTATTTTAAAGTACAGCTGCATGTATATACAGGTAGTCCTTATGACCACAAGTGAGCCCAAAATTTCTGTTGTTACGTGAGATATTTGTTAAGTGAGTTTTGCCCCATTTTACGACCTTCCTTGCCATAGCTGTTAAGTGAACCACTCAGTTGATAAGTCAGTAACCTGGTTGTTAATGAAACTGGCTTCCTTATTGACTTTGCTTGTCAGGTTGCAAAAGATGATCTCATGACTTTGGGACACAGCATCGGTCATAAGTATGAACCAGTTGCTAAGCATCTAAATTTTGATCACATGATCATGGGGATGCTGCAAAGGTCATAGCTGTGAAAAATGGTCATAAGTCACTTTTTTCAGTGCCATCACTTAATGAGCTGTTGTTGTAAGTCAAGGACCACTTGTACACAGAAATATTTAATCATGTGAATCCCCATTTACTGCCTAAAATTGGACAAATTGTCTCCATGAGAAATGTCTAAAACAGGGGTGTCCAATGGTGGCAACTTTAAGCAACCTTAAGACCTGTGGACTTCGACTCCCAGAATTCCCCCAGCAGCTATGCAAATATATCTCAAGTAGAATAATAGTCCTGCTGAAGAGAAGAAGGCCACAGAGAGCTAATTGGAGGAAGCTAATTGATCTGATCGCTCAACCAAGATCAGTTATTTTGTACTTAGTCTTTCTCAACCTTGGCAGCTTTAAGATGGATGGACTTCAACTCCCAGAATTCCCCAGACTTATTATTAAACCACAGTTAAATCCTCAATGAATCCATTCATTTTTTGATCAAGATTCTTTGTGAATCTTTAGCAAAGCAGCCAAAAACCTGAAACTCTAAAACACGGGTGTCAAACTCACCACGTCATGTGACGTGTCGCGACGTATCACAACTTTTTTTTTTCATTGCTGGAGCTGGGGTGGGCACGGCCTCTGTATGATGCAAACGGCTTGCAGGCCGGCAGTTTGACACCCCTGGTCTAGGGCAGGGGTAGGCAACCTTGGCTCTTTTATGACTTGTGGACTTCAACTCCCAGAATTCCTGAGTCAGCCATGCTGAGGAAAAAGGGAGAGGTTTCCAAGCTGAGCCATGCTGGCTCAGGAATTCTGGGAGTTGAAGTCCACGAGTCATAAAAGAGCCAAGGTTTGCCTACCCCTGGTCTAGGGCTATCAATTCTCGGCTGCAAAAATGTGAAATACCACCTGATGGCAGCCAGGATGCAAAAAATCTGCTAACACTGCAATGGTCAATTAAATGTTTGCAACCCAGATCTTAGCAAAGCTTTGAACAACAGTCATGGGAAAGCTCCAAACTCTGAAAAAAGGAAAAATGGAAAGAGGGGGAAAAAAAATCCATAAAGCTTCTGGGGTCTTGGAAGAAAATGAAACTTCACTGGCACTATGCATAACACATATTTTCTAATTATATTCTGAAGGGTTTGTTAAAATGTTATTGGTGTTGCACAGTTGGACACGCTCAATGAAAGTGTGCAAAATATTTCTCAGAAGAAATAAAAAGGGGAGTAGCATTTTTAAAGGACAAAATTGCAAAAGAAGGAGGTAATTACAAATTACAAACCTCCAAATGCAGTGTAAATGTGTTAAGTGTAGAGAAATTGCTTTTCCAACACCAGACAAGTTGCAACCCCAGTGCTGTTTACCTGGAAGCAAATTTCACTGAGTCGACAGGTGTAAAATTTTATAGTTTAACAGCAATGCTGCTAAATTGTGGAGAGGACTGTTATGTCCTGGGCCTCGCTGAGTCATTCAGCAAGGCTCAGGAAGGCTGCAGGAAGGCTGCAGAGACCTGGACAGACCACGTGTCTGCCCGGGACCCAGACAGGCTGTCTCCGGCCTTGCGCACATGCGCAAGGTAGGAGAATGGCCTGCAATGATTGGATGTGCATCCCCTTGCAAGGGGATATAAAAGGCCAGTGGCCATTGTGTTCTTGCTTCTGTTCTGTGAGCGTGTTTCAATAAAGAGATCTTTGTTGTGAACCAGCCTCGTCTCGATGTCTTCTTTGCAAGAACAGAACATTGGCAACGAGGGTGGGATCTGCTGCAAAGGAAGCTAAGGAAGAAGAAGCTAGGGCCAACTCACCTGAAGGCCTGAAGCGAAGAGAAGTGCGGCGTCCAGAAGAAGCAACCGCCTGCCAGTACGAATACGCTGGAGGTGGGCTTGGCTTCGTGGGACCCCTTCTCCTTCCTTGTGGCGAGAGATGTCGAAGAGGCTATCGGTCACAATGATGTCCAAGCTGGGCTGTCTTGTCGAGTTTGATACTTCACACCCAGAACGATGGAGCTCTTACGTAGCTCGCGTCGAGAACTACTTCAGGGTGAATAAGATCCAAGAAGACGAATTGAAAGCTACTACTTTGCTGTGTGTCTGTGGGCAAGAGACTTTTGACATTGCTGAGAACCTTGTAGCCCCAGCACCATTGGAGTCGATCGCCTATTCAGATCTAAAGAAAATGCTGCGCGAGCATTTTGAGCCCAAGCTTTCTGTAATAGCTTGGAGGCACCAATTTGAGCAGCGGGATCAGCAGCTGGGAGAATTAGCTGTGGACTTTGTCGCGGCTCTCAGGCAGGCTGCTAGGCCATGTGCGTTCCAAGACTTGGAAGAGAGGCTCCGAGATTGACTCGTCTGCGGATTGCGAAGCCGTGAGAGCCAACAAAAGTTGTTTGCTAGAGCCGATGTTTCATTCCAAGATGCCCTGAGAGAAGTTGCAGCTGAAGAAGCAGCCGGCGGCACGGTGAAGGCCTTGCGGTCGACCAAGAACCCTCCAGCAGCAGTTCCCGTCCATCAGGAGGTCGTGAGAGAGGCCTCCGGAGAAGAATCCGAGGAAGAAGAGGTGGACAGACTTCAACAGTCAGTGGAGAGAAGATTGCAAGAACGCAGAGGGAAGACGCCTGCATCCCTTCGGTGTTTCGACTGTGGGGGTCACCACAGGAGAGCCGACTGCCGTTTTCGTTCTGCTGTTTGCCGGGCATGTGGCAGGCAAGGCCACATCACATCAGCCTGCTTGGGTCGCCAGAAAAACAGGTCCCCTGAAGAGTTGCCTCTGAAAGGTACCAAGGTCCCCAGCCAACACAGGGTGGGTTTCTGCGCGTCCCGTAGGGGGGTATTCAACACTGGGGTTCACCGGCCCCTTAAGAAAAAGTTTCGCATTGATGTAAAGTTGCAGGGAGCTCCCCTGGCCATGGAGCTGGACACAGGGTCTGCTCTTTCTATTATTTCTGCTGACACGTTTAAGAAGGTTTGTTCCAGGAGTGGCTCACGAGTCAAACTCAGGCCCTCCAATCTCATCCTCATTGACTTCCAGAATTCACGAGTCAGTGTGAAGGGGGAGGCCATGCTTAGAGTACAGCGTAAGGAATTTGATGGGTTGTTAGATGTGGTGGTAGTTGGGGGTGATCGAACGAGTCTTATCGGACTCGATTGGTTCGAGGCACTTGGGATCCAAGTGACTGGGCTTAACCATCTACAAACTGTCAGCCTTGCAGGAGTCTGTAAGGAGTTTGCTGATGTGTTCAGCCCAGAGCTTGGCTCATACAAGGGGCCTCCTATTGCTTTAAGGTTAGACCCAGCCATCACACCCATCAGGGTTAAACCAAGGAGGGTGCCTTTTGCCCTCAAAAGTAAAATATATGCTGAGTTGGACAAACTGCTCCAACAAGGCATTCTTGAACCTGTGGATTCTAGTCCATGGGAAACCCCCATAGTGACACCATTAAAAGCCAATGGTGAAGTCTGAATTTGTGCGGACTATAAATGCACTCTAAACAAAGCCTTGCAGCAGCACGCATATCCAGTGCCAGTGGTGAGCCACATCCTGGCCTCACTGAAGGGGGGAAAGGTATTTGCTAAGCTTGATTTGGCTCAGGCCTACCAACAGTTACCTGTTGATGAGGCAAGAGCCGAGGACCAAACTATAGTTACTCACAGAGGGGCTTTTAAGGTAAAAAGTCTGCAGTTTGGGGTCAATGTAGCCCCTGGCATTTTCCAAGGGGTGATGGAGCGAACGCTCCGTGGTATTCCTGGAGTCTGCCCTTATTTCGATGATGTCCTCATTGCAGGAGAGTCACCTGGGAACTTAGCTGAAAGGCTGAGAGATGTCTTGCTGCGTTTCCGCCAAGCTGGGCTGAAGTTACAGCAAGACAAATGTAAGATAGGTGTAACATCCACCGAATTTCTAGGCTTTCGTATTGATGCTGAAGGCATCCACCCTGCAGAGTCTAAATTTCAGGCCATTCAAATGGCCCCCAGTCCCCAGTCAAAAGCTGAACTCCAGGCTTTTCTGGGCCTACTTAATTTTTATCATTCATTTCTCCCCCACAAGGCTGCAGTGGCTGAGCCGTTACACTGGCTCTTGGACAAGCAGACTCCATGGAAATGGACAAACGTCCATGAAAGGGCTTTTAAAGAAGTCAAGGCCTTGCTATCTTCAAATGCGGTACTGGCGCATTTCAATGAGCAATTGCCTGTGTGCATCGCATGTGATGCCTTCCCTTATGGGGTAGGAACAGTGTTAAGTCATCTCAAGGCTGATGGGACTCAGGTCCCTGTAGCCTATTACTCCAGAACTCTCTCATCTGCAGAGCATAATTATGCGCAGATTGACAGAGAAGCCTTGGCAATAGTCTCAGGCATCAAGAAATTTCATGATTTCTTGTATGGGCACCAGTTCACGGTCTACACTGACCACAAGCCTTTGCTGGGTTTGTTTACAACAAACAAACAAACCCCACACATCATCTCCCCCAGAATGCTGAGGTGGTCAATTTTCTTGTCAGCTTATGACTACACCCTGGTTCACAAACCAGGGACAGAGATGGGCCACGCTGATGGCCTTAGTAGGTTACCTCTAAAGCAAATAGAGGCAGACCCTGCTCCTGCTGTACATATTCTTTCCATTCAGGAATTGCCTGAATCTCCCCTCAATGCTAGGGATGTGGCTGCTGAAACTGCCACTGATCACACGCTTGCACGCGTGCTGACATGGGTGTTGTCAGGATGGCCTGACATGTGTCCTGGTATAGATTTCCAAAGTTTCTGGCGTAGGAAACATGAGTTTTCCACGTTCAACGGGTGTATCCTGTGGAGTAGCAGGGTAGTCATCCCGGCCTCATTGAGGACTAGAGTCTTGCTCTCTCTGCATGAGGGACATCTGGGAATTGTGAGGATGAAGGTGCTTGCACGTAGCCATCTTTGGTGGCCTGGACTCGATAAGGACATCGAGGCCCAGGTTCAGGGGTGCCAAGTGTGCCAACAGTCATGGCCTGAGATGCCCCAGGCCCCTGTACATAGGTGGGAGGAGACACACACTCCATGGTCACACGTACACATTGACTATGCTGGGCCCTTTCAGGGGCAATTCTTCCTTCTCCTCGTGGATAGCCATTCCAAGTGGCTAGAGGTTGTTCCTGTATCCTCCACGACTACTGCCAGGACCATCCAGGTGCTAAGAGGAATCTTCGCTTCCCATGGCCTTTCTGATGTCCTTGTCTCAGACAATGGTCCCCAATTTACCTCTTCTGAGTTTCAGGCGTTTCTTCAAGCCAACATGATCCGGCATGCCACGTCTGCTCCTTTTCACCCTGCCACCAACGGTCAGGCTGAATGCATGGTGCATACCACCAAGGAGGCATTAAAGAGAATCATTCAAGGACCCTGGCATCACAGGTTAGCCGATTTTTTCCTTGCACACCGTACCACACCTTGCACTGCTACAGGAAAGAGCCCAGCTGAACTACGCTGGGGTTGCAGACTCATCACAAAACTGGACAGATTGCACCCAGACTGGGTGGCTTCACAGGTGTCACAACTGCGGGCACCTAGGAGACTCCAAGTGGGTGATCCAGTATGGGCCAGAAACTATGGGCATGGACATCTTTGGGTAACTGCTGTAGTCTGCAAGGTCTCTGGGCCACTGTCCTACGACGTGGCCTTGGAGGATGGTCGTGTGCTTAGACGCCACATTGACCAATTGCGCTGGAGGCTTCCTGGCCATGTTTCCGCTCCTGGGTCTGCTCTCGGGGGGGAGGGGGACCCCAATTACGATTGTGGACCACAGTCTCTCCACGAGGGCGCTTATCCAAATGTTCCTCCACATGTTCCAGGTGGGGGTCTTACCATGGAGGCGGCTCCTGACTCTGGCATAGACTCCGGGGGTCTTGCCATGAAGGCGGCTCCTGACTCTGGAAGAGGTCCCTGGCTAGTGGCAAATGGCTGTAAATCGGCTATTCAGGGTACTCCTGCTGCTGGTCTTGGGCTCGAGGGACAGTGCTCCCAAGAGGAGTCCAGTGGAGTTTTGGGGAACTCCACCCCACCAAGGGACTCGGGGAACTCAACTCCACCAAGGAACTGTGGTTTGGGTTTGGAGGATCCAGCCAGTCTGCAGTCAGGGGGAACCCCTGAGTCTTCTGGGCGACAAAGTCCTGGCTTGTTTTGTGCAAACCGGGAGCAGGCCCTCCAGGCACCTATTCCTAATCCCACACCTACGACTACACCTGCACCTAATCTGGCTCCACGGAGATCAGAGCGGGTTAAGGGTCCTCCTAAGCATTTAAAGGAATATGTAAGGTCCCTGTTTACTATACAGGAGGTTTATTAGTCCTCGCCATCTGAAGGAGTAAAAACAAGTGTAGTGCTGCGGTGTGAATATTGTCAAATAGTGAAAGTCTGTGGACACTACAGGGAACTAAAGGTAATGGGTTGCAAGGAGTAAAGGTTGACTGTATAACGTGCCAACCGGCCTGCCATGATGTGTTATGTGTAACGTGTTAAACAATATGTTTAATTATTGTTTAATCCAAGGGGGGAGGGGTGTTATGTCCTGGGCCTTGCTGAGTCATTCAGCAAGGCTCAGGAAGGCTGCAGGAAGGCTGCAGAGACCCGGACAGACCACGTGTCTGCCCGGGACCCAGACAGGCTGTCTCTGGCCTTGAGCGCATGCGCAAGGCGGGAGTATGGCCTGCAATGATTGGATGTGCATCCCCTTGCAAGGGGATATAAAAGGCCAGTGGCCATTGTGTTCTTGCTTCTGTTCTGTGAGTGTGTTTCAATAAAGAGATCTTTGTTGTGAACCAGCCTCATCTCGATGTCTTCTTTGCAAGAACAGAACAAGGACCATGACTGAAAAACTCTGAGAATTAAAATCCATATATTTTGAGAGGACTGAGTTAAATCACTTACAACATGCTTGTAGAGTTTTGAAATAATGCCTGAACAACTGTAAAGAGAGGTAAGGGAAATAGGGGAATTGAGGAAGGATTTTGAATTAAGCTCCCAACTTAAAGCTGAATGCAAAGAACATGTTAGGTGCAAAAGACCAGGTTCACACATGAAGATCTAGTTAAACTGATTGATTGCTAAACAGCCTATGCACAGGAATCTTCTCAACTATTAGAACCTGCTTAGTTCTAATTAAAACCACAAGGAACCATGGAATTCAAGGAACCCTGGACTTGGTTCATTTGTGGCTACATAGAGATTCTAGACTGATCCCTCTCTTAACTCCGCTCCCAGGTTCTGCCAGTCCTTCTCCTACCAGAATCTAATTTTGGAGAGTAGGTGAGAAAATAAATGCTTTACGTTAGTGATGGCGAACCTTTTAGAGACCAAGTGCCCCAAAACCACCCCCTGCCCCCGCTCCGCCTCCCATCCTGCCTGCTCCACCCCTGCCTGCCCCCTGCCCCACCCACCCGCAGGGCCATGCACCGCCTCCATGGCCCACCACAGCAGATCGCCCAGGCAGCCCTGCAGTGCCATGGCAGCCACGCCCTCCGCCCACATCCCGCAGCAGCATCTGCACGCTATGGGGCGTGATGGCGGAGTCTTGTCCCTGCTGCCTGGGGGTGCCTCTCCTCCAGGGTGGCTGCTGGTGAGGAGGGGGCCGTGGTGGGAGGCGGGTCTGGGGTGATGGCGCGCGTGCCCACAGAGAGGGCTCCGAGTGCTGCCTCTGGCACGCGTGCCATAGGTTCGCCACCACTGCTTTAGGTCTTCAACCATTTTCCGAAGAAGACCTTCCTGATGGTATGATCTGTATGGCAGTGGAAGAGTCTCCTTGTGGAAGTGGTAGTTTTTTTTTATCTCTGGAGGTCTTAAGAAGAGGCTGAATAACCATCTCTTGAGGATGAAAAATTGCTAGCCTTGTGAGGTAACACAAACACAACAAGGGCATTAAGAGTTAGTAATGAGATGGTTCAAAGTTTATGATGAACATCCTCTTGTTCATAATTGAATCCACTTCATATTTATGATGGTTGCAACGTCCCGGAATCATGTGATCACTTTTTGCAATATCTTTATTGTACAGTTGCATTAACAGAATCTTGCAAGTCTGAAAGTACCCCTCCTGCTTCTTAATTTTACTCTCCTGAAAACTAGTGTCTCTTCTGAGATACTTTTTTCACTCTTCTTCTTTCAGAGTCAAATTTTGTTTATCAGACCATTGTCTATGCTGTAGCACTTCTTTGTCTCTCAAAGGTCACAGCATACCATGGTCACATGCTAGCCATTTGTGATCTTCATATCTGGCTTCCAAGAAGCAAAGTCAAAGGGAAAGCCAGCAGGAATCGTAAATCATACTAAGTGCGATGTCACACTTAACAACCTGTGGTGATTTGCTTAATGGCCACAGCTGGAACTGACCTTATACATCAGTGCAGTCACCTGATTTTTCACTTAACAACCACACCACTTAGTAACGGAGTCGCTGGTTCCAGTTGCGATTGGCAAATGAGGTCGCCCTGTATCACACTTGGATGTTTTTAATCCTATGTAAGATGCCCAGAATCACTTGACAAGTGGTTGGCTTAAAAAAATGAATGAATAAATAAATGGTTGGCTTTTTGCAGAGGTTATACTAGATCAGGGGTCTGTTCTGTTCTGCTCTGTTGTGTTCTGTTCTGTTCTGTTCTGTGTGTCTCTCACAGCAGCAAGAATGTTTAAGAATGTTAGAGCCAGTTTGGCCTAGCCTAGCGGTTAAGGCACCAGGCTGAAAATCAGAAGACTGTGAGTTCTAGTTCCACCTTGGGCATGAGAATTGTCTGGGTGACTTTGGGCCAATTACCAGGAGACTGTGAGTTTTAGTCCCTCTTAGGCAGGGATCTTCAAATTTGGCCCTTTTATGACTTGTGGACTTCAACTCCCAGAATTCCTCAGCGAGGCACGCTGGCTGAGGAATTCTGGGAGTTGAAGTCCACAAGTCATAAAAGGGCCAAGTTTGAAGACCCCTGCTCTTAAGTAAGAAAGCCAATGGGACCAGTCACTCTCTCTAAGCCAGGGATCTTCAAACTTGGCCCTTTTATGACTTGTGGACTTTAACTCCCAGAATTCCTCAGCCAGCGTGCCTGGCTGAGGAATTCTGGGAGTTGAAGTCCACAAGTCATAAAAGGGCCAAGTTTGAAGACCCCTGCCTAAGAGGGACTAAAACTCACAGTCTCCTGGTAATTGGCCCAAAGTCACCCAGACAATTCTCATGCCCAAAGTGGAACTAGAACTCACAGTCTTCTGATTTTCAGCCTGGTGTCTTAACCGCTAGGCTAGGCCAAACTGGCTCTAACATTCTTAAATATTCTTGCTGTTGTGAGAGACCCACAGAACAGAACAGAACAGAACACAACAGAGCAGAACAGAACAGAACACAACAGAACATTCTTTATATAAACTGGACATTAACTAAATGGAAAACAATTATTAAGGGGGGGGGAAACCCTTACTTCTCCAACCATAAATGTATTGGCAAGGATTTCAGCTTATATTGTCTTACTTAAAAAAAAGTTTTACAGAGTTTTCATACGAAATCATTACCTTCAGGAGATTTAGAACATTTTGTTTTCCAAATTAATTTACCAGTGAGTCAATCCCATTGAACTTAGTGGCACTTGCTCCTGGATAAACTAGTATGCATTGCACTAAAGGAACCCAAGCCAACCTTGATTAAATGCTTTAAAATTCAATGGATGTTAATGGGAACGATTTAAGGACACACACCGCTCCCTTGTTAAAACCAGGAGGATTTACAAGTGCTTAGGTAAGGCTGGACTGAGCTGTAAAGATTTAATACTTTAATCACCCTCTAGTATCAACATTTACATCTGAACCCACTGAAATGTAAATATTCACTAATTAATCTTTTCACAGGAAATTTAGATTGTCTAATCGTAGAGTAGAATATGCTAACAGATGATGTATCTTTTTTTTTTTAAAAAAAGCATCTGTTTAAAATGATTTAAAAAAAAAAATCATTCATGAAAAAAAGCGTGAGATTAAAATCTCTTGGTCTTTCCCCCCCTCCCCCAAATGATCTGGGAACAGATAAATTTTGGGGATTCAGGACAGCAATTTTTTATGGTGGTTGCTTAAATATATTGTACAGGTAGTCCTTGACTTACAATCATTCGTTTAGTGACCATTCAAAGTTACAACTGCACTGAAAAAAACGACTTATGACCATTTCCCACACATTTTGCATCCCTATGGTCATGGGATTTACTTTCAGATGCTTGACAGCTGGTCCATATTTATGACAGTTGCAATGTCCCGGGATCATGTGATCACTTTCTGTGGCCTTCTGACAAGCAAAGTCAATGGGGGAAGCCAGATTCATTTAACAACCATGTTAATAACGTAACAATTGCAGTGATTCGTTTAACAACTATGGCAAGAAAGGTCGTAAAATAGGGCAAAACTCACTTAACAACTGTCATGCTTATCAATGGAAATTTGGGGCTCCGTTGTGGTCAAAAATTGAGGACTACCTGTACAACCCAAGCCCAAACCCACAGGTATCTTTAGAGGGAGAAAAAAAATGAGGAATGACAAAACAATTGTCACCACATAACCAACTTCTCTCCATGTCATGATTAATGTACACAAAAACACCCTTGTGGTTGTCCTTGTGGTTAAAACAGATGCCTGCAAACCCTTTAAATTTTTTTCTAACATCCACCAAATTGACAACTTTCTCTTGTCTTACAAAATCTGAGCTGAAAACATTCTATGACACTCCAGCAATTTTCTCCAGAATGCTGCCTGCCAGCTTTCTGGGTTATTTTTTGTCATCCAGGTTTTTTTTTTTGATAAGGCTGTTGTTTACTGTTAGCTTGTTTGTCTGTTTAAATAATACCTCAAGCAAAGAATTACCAGCTCAGACCATTCTATTACTTTCTTCTGTAGCTCCAACTGTATTTAGAATAACAGAACAACAGAATAATAGAATAACAAAGTTGGAAGAGACCTTGGAGGTCTTCTAGTCCAGCCCCCTGCTCATTTCAGACAAATGGTTGTCCAATCTGTTCTTAAAAACTTCCAATGTTGGAGCACCCACAACTTCGGGAGGCAAGATGTTCCATTGGTTGATTGCTCGGCACAGCAGCGCCTGCATTTTCTGCGTCGCATGAGAAAAGCACATCTTCCTTCTCCTATCCTTACCACTTTCTACAGGGGGACGATCGAGAGCATCCTGTCATACAGTATCACAGTCTGGTTTGGAAGCATCACTGCTTCAGACAGGAAGGCGGTGCAGAGAGTGGTGAGAATGGCCGAAAAGATCATTGGCAGTTCCCTCCCTCCCATCCAGGACATAGCACAGAAGCGTTGCTTGAGCAGGGCCCGCAAGATTTTCTGGGACACTACACATCCTCTTCACGACCTGTTTTCCTTGTTACCTTCTGGAAGGAGGAGGCTTCGTGGTATCTGAAGCAGAACATCCAGATTCAGCCATAGTTTCATTCCATACAGCATTAACCTTGCGAACTCTCAAGCTTCCTCCTTCCGTTATATATTCAAGATGGACAGTGTTTAATATTTATTTGTTATATATATGTAGGGGTGTGGGTCTATACATATGTTGTATACAGTATGTTTAGGTGTGTGTCATGTATGTGTTTCACTTTGAGAGCTGGCAACTAAATTTCATTTTTGATGTGTGCCGTTGTGCCCAAAGTAAAAAAAATGACAATAAAGGGTATCTTATCTTATCTCTCACTGTCAGGAAATTTCTCCTTAGTTCTAGGTTGGTTCTCTCCTTGATTAGTTTCCATCCATTGGTTCTTGTCCTGCCTTCAGGTGCTTTGGAAGTGTATTGCTACTAATTGATTAATCATGCCTATGGTCTAATCATGTTCCTCAATTACGTAGTTTGGCTTGCTTGTATATGGGGCTATTTTAGCAAACTCTGTGGAGTTAGTTCTGCCAGATGGTTTGGTAAACCAAGCAGCAGAATAACTACTACTGATTTTAGTAATATTGCATACAGCCAGTCCTAGACTTATGACTGTAATTGAATCTGCCCATCATGGTTGTAAGTTGCAATGTGACTGCCCTGATTTTATTTCCTTTTTTGGGCAGTCATTGAGTGAATGCCACAGTCATTAAGTGAACCAATGGTTTGTTATGGTTTTGCTGAAAACCAAAAGTAAATGACAGTTTTCAGCAAAACCAGTGTATTGTGATCATGTGACTGCAGGATGCTGCAAACTATTATAAATGAGACTTGGTATTGAGTGCCTGCAACATGGTCATATGACCACAGGAGGGGGGGGGAAACCCAACCATTGGAACTTTAGAACCAGGTCTTAAGTGCTCCCAGAGAGGTCTGTTGTAATTTCAAACAGTCGCTAAGTAAATGGTTGTAAGTCAAGGACTACCTGTATATGGAAAATAAAAGCTTTATTGAGTTTTGTTTTTAAATTGAACATAATCCCTAACTAATCTGAAAACTGGCAATTGGTGAAGGAGCAAGAGAGTAAAATTAATCAGTAAAAAGTAGTTTGGTAGCTCCTGCCTTTAAATGCAAGGTGTAGTTTGAGTTGAACTTGATGTTCAGTCATTTTGGGGACAAACCCATGCTTTTTGTAATCAGTAAGGAAATGGTTTGTGTCTTCTCCTGGAAGATTTTTCTACTTTCCAAGTTAGTCTATAGTTCTAAGACTTCTTGGCAATCCACATCCAAGATGTAACCAGATCTCAAGCTTGACATTCTGGTGCTTCTCCTCCAGTTATATAGTGTGTGTGTGTGTGTGTTTTGTCCTTAGCCTAAGAATGTTTTTTCAGGCAAGAATTGTCTCTGTCTCCAAATACTTTTCAGAAATCCTGGGGAAACTTGAAGTTTTTGTTTACTATTGAAAACAAAAAAACTGCACTTCAGCTTAATTCTCAGGGTGCTTGAGAATTTCTTCTGAATTTCTCTTGAAGGTTTTTTTTTTTTTTCCGGTTGTTGCACTTTGTTGCTGGAGGTGGCAGAAGGTGTGTATTGCCACTGCTGGTGTTTTTGAGCATATAACGTGGCATCACCCCGAAACTTCCCTCCTTTCCTACCCTTCCCAATTAAAGAAGTCCCCTTTTGATTTAGTCAAAGTCTGAAAGCCTAAGAGGTTGCAAACTGCTGGAGAGTTGATTTGTAACGAGAGAAGCAGATCATTTACACATCGCTTAGCTTCCTTGTCACCAAGTGGCTTTGCTCACACAACAGGCTGAACCAGGTTAAGGTACAGCACTTACATTCACACATGAAGAACTTTAATTCCAGAATTCCTGGAGGTGGGTTTTTTTTCCCTTTCCTCTTGTCACTTCTGTTTTTGAACTTCAGTTACAATCAAATTTTTGTGAAAGATCAGTGCAGTTCAGAAGACAAGAGGCAATGATAAATGTCTCCTCCTTGCTCTGGAGGGCCAGAGATCAACCCAGCTATAATTATATATCTGCATGGCAGGCAAGGGCATGATCAATTACCTTGCACTCCTAAGCCGAGTGACAAATGAGTGACCAGGAACATACTGGTAAAAACCCCCACAAAAAATATATATCTGAGGTCAAGTGTCAGTGATTATTACAGATTCTCAATTTCCAAGATGGTTTATGATTACTCATCCTACCCCCCTCCAAAAAAAATACAATAATCCTATTGACTCTTGATGATTGTTTTGTAGCATTTAATTGGTGCACTCATTAAGAATGCTCAAAAAAGTCCAAAGCAAGTTACAACAACAGCTTTTTATCTATGTAGTTATACATATTGCATAACTACGTACAATACAACTCCCTCCCTTTATGCTTGAAGAAAAAAGGTTTTTGATCAGTGTGTGCTACCTGCTCTAACCTATGCCGGTGAAACATGGACACTAACCTCACAACCGATACAAAAGCTACGAGTGGCACAAAGAGTTGTGGAAAGATACACGTTTGGCACTATGAGACAAGATAGAAAGACCCGCACATGGACTAGAGAACAAATGAACGTATACCATCAAGAGAGTAAAAGAATGGAAATGGAAATGGGCTGGTCACATAGCAAGAAGAACTGAGGGCAGGTGGACCAAGGCAGTCATAGAATGGATTCCACTTGATAAAAGGCATCCACAAAAGAGACCTAAAATAAGATGGATCAACGACATCAGCAAATATTGCGGGCCCAATTGGCAAAAAAAAGCAAAAGCTCAGGACTGTATTGGTTGGAAACCTGTGGAAGAGGCCTTCACCCTGCAGTTGATAGAAAATGGCTAGAATGATGATGATGATGACGACATATTGTTAATAAGATACAAATGAACTGCAGGGAAATAATATGCATATTTTTTTCCTTCCATCCAATTTGTGTTTGATTCTTGGAGACTGCATGAAGTCTTCAAGTCCTTGAAGTTTTCTCGGCAAGGTTTTTCAGAAGCATTTTGCCATTGCCTGCTTCCTAGGGCTGAAAGAAACTGACTGGCCCAAGATAATCCAAATAACACACATTCCTAAGGCAGGACTAAAACTCCGTCTCCTGATTTCTACCTTCATGATTTAATCGCTACAGGTACTGTAGTCCTTGACTTAGGACCACAACTGAGCTCAAAATTTCTGTTGCTAAGTGAGACATTTTTAAAGTGAATTTTGCCCCATTTAAAAACCCATTTCTTTTCATAGTTGTTAAGTGAATCGCTGTGATTGTCAGGCTAGTAACGGTGCATCTGGTTGGGTGCATCTGGTTTCCCCATTGACTTTGCTTGTCAGATGGTCTCAAAAGGCGATCGCGTGACCCCAGGAAACTGCAACAGTCATAAATACATGCCAAGGATCCTAATTTTGATCGCATGACCATGGGGATGCTGCAGTGGTCATATGTGTGAAAAACAGCCATAAGCCACTTTTTCCAGTGCCCTTGTAACTTCAAAAGGTCCCCAAAATGAATGGCTATAATTCGAGGTCCACTTGTACCCCAAACTGGCTCGACAATATGAATAGCCTATTTCGGGATTCTTTGTGTGTAGAGAGGTACACACATGTGTTTTCATGAAAAACACTGCACAAAAAGCAAACTCATTCCATTGTGTTGGAGTGCTTGAGGAATTTGGAATTTCTGACGGAGACTGAGCCACACTTGCAAGATGAATAGGTGAATTGGAACATAATTCACCTTTAGATGTCAGACTTTCCCACATATTGCAATGCTGTTTATTTTGAGAGATAGCAAGGCATTTAAATATGTAATTGTGCTCATCACCAGGATCAACTCAGAAGAATCTGCTGCTGATAGCACAGTTCTGAGAAGATTTGGGGCAGGTGGAATGGAATGGAATGGAATGGAATAGAATAGAATAGAATAGAATAGAAAATATGGAATAGAATGGAATGGAATGGAATGGAATGGAATAGAATAGAATAGAATAGAATAGAATAGAATAGAATAGAATAGAATAGAATAGAATAGAATAGAATAGAATAGAATAGAATAGAATAGAATAGAAAATATGGAATAGAATGGAATGGAATGGAATGGAATGGAATGGAATAGAGTAGAGTAGAATAGAATAGAATAGAATAGAATAGAATAGAATAGAATAGAATAGAATAGAATAGAATAGAATAGAATATAGAATAGAATGGAATATAGAATAGAATGGAATGGAATGGAATGGAATGGAATGGAATAGAATAGAATAGAATAGAATAGAATAGAATAGAATAGAATAGAATAGAATAGAATAGAATAGAATAGAATAGAAAATATGGAATAGAATGGAATGGAATGGAATGGAATGGAATGGAATGGAATGGAATGGAATAGAGTAGAATAGAATAGAATAGAATAGAATAGAATAGAATAGAATAGAATAGAATAGAATAGAATAGAATAGAATAGAAAATATGGAATAGAATGGAATGGAATGGAATGGAATGGAATAGAGTAGAGTAGAATAGAATAGAATAGAATAGAATAGAATAGAATAGAATAGAATAGAATAGAATAGAATAGAATAGAATAGAATAGAATAGAATAGAATAGAATAGAATAGAATATAGAATAGAATGGAATATAGAATAGAATGGAATGGAATGGAATGGAATGGAATGGAATAGAATAGAATAGAATAGAATAGAATAGAATAGAATAGAATAGAATAGAATAGAATAGAATAGAATAGAATAGAATAGAATAGAAAATATGGAATAGAATGGAATGGAATGGAATGGAATGGAATGGAATGGAATGGAATAGAGTAGAATAGAATAGAATAGAATAGAATAGAATAGAATAGAATAGAATAGAATAGAATAGAATAGAATAGAATAGAATAGAAAATATGGAATAGAATGGAATGGAATGGAATAGAGTAGAGTAGAATAGAATAGAATAGAATAGAATAGAATAGAATAGAATAGAATAGAATAGAATAGAATAGAATAGAATAGAATAGAATAGAATAGAATAGAATATAGAATAGAATGGAATATAGAACGGAATGGAATGGAATGGAATGGAATGGAATGGAATAGAATGGAATAGAATAGAATAGAATAGAATAGAATAGAATAGAATAGAATAGAATAGAATAGAATAGAATAGAAAATATGGAATAGAATGGAATGGAATGGAATGGAATGGAATGGAATGGAATAGAGTAGAATAGAATAGAATAGAATAGAATAGAATAGAATAGAATAGAATAGAATAGAAAATATGGAATAGAATGGAATGGAATGGAATGGAATGGAATGGAATGGAATAGAGTAGAGTAGAATAGAATAGAATAGAATAGAATAGAATAGAATAGAATAGAATAGAATAGAATAGAATAGAATATAGAATAGAATGGAATATAGAACGGAATGGAATGGAATGGAATGGAATGGAATGGAATAGAATAGAATAGAATAGAATAGAATAGAATAGAATAGAATAGAATAGAAAATATGGAATAGAATGGAATGGAATGGAATGGAATGGAATGGAATGGAATAGAATAGAATAGAATAGAATAGAATAGAATAGAATAGAATAGAATAGAATAGAATAGAATAGAATAGAATAGAATAGAATAGAATAGGGAATATGGAAGGGACCTTGCAGGTCTTCTAGTCCAACCCCCTGCTTGAGCAGGAGAGTCTATACCATTTCAGACAAATGGCTGTCCAGTCTCTTTTTGAAAACCTCCAGACATGGAGCCCCTACAACTTCTGAAGGCAAACTATTCCATTGGTTGATTGCTCTCACCGTTAGGAAATTTCTCCTTAGTTTTAGTTTGGTTCTCTCCTTGGTTAGTTTCCATCCATTGCTTCTTGTCCTCCCTTCTGGTGCTTTGGAAAATAGGTTGACCTCCTCTCTTCTTTGTGGCAGCCCCTCAAATATTGGAACACTGTTATCCTGTCACCCTTAGTCCTTCTTCTCATTAAACTAGACACACCCAATTGCTACCGTAGAGACTCTGCTAATATTTGCAGATCTGGCTCTTTGCCAGCGCCCCTCCCCTCCTGACCTGACAACATTCAGAAACATGCAGGGCTGCTCCTACTGTATGCATGCAATTAGGTTTCTTTCTCTGTTCCTTCATGTCTTCATGTTTTAAATATTTTATTCCTAACCCTACATGAATGTTTCATGGAGCATTTGTTTGAACCCTGTTACTGCGGGTGTCTTATTATTCCTTATAGTTGAAGGGTTGTTTTTTGTTTTGTTTTTGCTGCAAACTCTCATAATTCAACCCATTGAAATTAGTGGCATGCCAGCTGAATGAATGAATCTTTTCAATGAATGGATGGATGAACCTTTTAAAAAATTAAGTGCTTGGAGAATATGTTGTATCGCACAGAAGCTTATCTACTCTAACTTACTTTATACATTAATGTAGAAATAGAGAAGAATTTATGAATGGACATATGCCAGATGGACATGTGCCTTCTTTAGCTCTGAATCTGATTTTGCTGGTCTGTGAACTCTCCTCTACTCTCCAGCTGGGGAATTCTGGGAGTTGAAGTCTATCCAGGTTAAAGCTGCTAAGGTTAAGAAGCACTGCCCTAGAGAAATGTAGGATATAATCATATATGATGGTCACAACCTCAGCAAGAAGGAAACTCACAATGTAGCAAAGCTGAATTGTAAAAAAAATGTAACTAAAGAACTAGGTGGCATGACCTAGCTAACCTTATCTAGCTTAGAAACTAAGCAGAGTCACTCTGGTTATTATTTGGAGGGGAAACCCTTGGAGAAATTCCTGAGTTGTGGTCTAGGCTGCTATGAAAAAAAATCTCAGAAAAGAGTAAAGATGGAGGGAAAAACTCCATTTTTCTAGACATGGAGGTTGATATAAGGAGCGAGAAGGTCTACTTCTTATCCTTTCTCTCTTTTTCTGTTCTCTCCTCTCCTCTTCTACTTCTTAATTCAGATTCCTCATCCACTGGACCTGGTTGTGTTCACCCAACATGCTAAACCAGGGGTAGGCAACCTTGGCTCTTTTATGACTCATGGACTTCAACTCCCAGAATTCCTGAGCCAGCCATGCTGAGGGGAAAGAGAGAGGTTTCCAAGCTGAGCCATGCTGGCTCAGGAATTCTGGGAGTTGAAGTCCACGAGTCATAAAAGAGCCAAGGTTGCCTACCCCTGTGCTAAACCACATCAATCATGGTTTGCAATAGCTAAGCCCAAAGAGGCCAGACTTTATAATGTCTTTGTTTGCTATGTGACACATTCAGCCTTTATATAGTTTCCTTGCTTTATCTTAACATATTGGGGAACATAATTAATGTGCTTTTGTTTGCCCAGGCTTGGTGATTTAAGGGAAAATAATAATAATAATAAAAAAAATTAAGGCTTGGTGATTTATGAAAAAAAAATCTGGAAAAATCTGGGAGCAGATCTTCCAGTCAAGGAGCTCTCTTTCTTCACACAATATCTATTTTTCTCCTTTTTTATTTTTGGTTAAATGAAGACAAAGGCGCGTGACACTAATCACACTACCTCTTCATAGTTTTTTGAACTGGTAGATACCTCGTGCTTACTATTGATCTGCTGCTTCATACTTTGTCTTTTATTCCTTGAAATTCTCAGCTCTCTTCCTTTGAAATCTCATCCATCTTCTTGGACTATTAATAGGCAAATAACTTTTAACAGACTAATTTTATCAATTGACCAATGAACTCATTCCAAATAGTCAAGTGAACTCTGGATAGTTAAATTCTGATAGGGGCTTTAAGGGGGTTTTTTGGGGGGGGGGAAAGGAAAGGGTCTCCCCCCCCCCTTTGCCTTTTTATTTTCTGGATTTGTTTAATTTTTACTTTGGTTCTTATTGTCCTCTATTCCGGTATTCTGTTTCTTTTTGGTCATCTTCTAAAAAAAGAAAAGAAAAATCAAATTGTTTTTTTTAAAAGTAAACTTCGGGTGAAAGCTCCTCCAGGTGGATCCTCTGAATTAACCCTCCTGCTGAGGCTGCTTTGTTTTTCAGCAGCTGGTTTGCTCAACACAGCTATATTCGGCTCCCTCTATATTGTTGAAACTGTACTTTAAGTAACTTCTTTCCATCTCTTAAAGCCGATCACGTTCAACATTTTTTTTTGGGGGGGGGGTTGCGGAGGGGAGGGCTACACAGACCACGTGACTTAAGTTCGATGCCTTTTGCAAAGAAAAGGGGACCCAGCTGGGTGATCTTGATATGCCGTATTTTTTTCCCGGTGCCCTTTGATAACGGAACCGCCTCGCTTAAATCTCCTCCTCTTGCTGCAGATCAGGAACTCCCGCGGCTGCAAATCGTCAAGCAGAGGCACGACCACTAGGTAGGTTCGATCCCTAGGATGTTTCGCAAGGACAGAAATCCAACCGAACCGGACTTTATTGCAAGGTTGAGTGAGACTCGTTGCCATCGCCCGAAGTGAGTTCCCGAATTTGGCCTACAGAGGGCGTCTCTGCTCATGCCTCTGTAGCTCTGTGCTCGGCGAATACAGCTGCTGAAAGCCAACTGGTCTTTCCCCTCTCCCCACCCCACCCCACCCCCCTTCCCCAGCTCTCCCCACTCTGTCACTTGCTCCGATTCTCCCCCAGCCGAA
Organism: Azemiops feae; assembly: GCA_023970755.1. Taxonomy (NCBI): domain Eukaryota; kingdom Metazoa; phylum Chordata; class Lepidosauria; order Squamata; family Viperidae; genus Azemiops; species Azemiops feae. Next base: position 180,473 of record JALGBA010001897.1, on the reverse strand, counting down.
TCTTTCTTTTCCCAGATCCCAGTCGGTTCCTTTCCGCGCTCTCCACATTTTCCATCAGAGCTTCTCTGGCTCAGTGGACGTTTGAGCTCTAACTCTTCCCTCTCGCTTACTGGTGCTGGACTAGCATCCGTAACAAGTGAGAGCTTCGCATCCTTCGTTCCTTCTCCTGCTCCCTGCAAGGAACATCTGCTAAGGAAATTGGAGGAGGAGGAGGAGGAGGAGGAGATACCTCAGATGCTTCTTCCCTCGTAGGATCTCCGGCGCGCTGATCTTATTTTACTTTGAACACCAGCAGAGATGGATAATTCGCTCTCCGTTTAATGCAGCTTTGCCTTTGCTTCCCGCCCCCCCTCCCATTCCTGGCTGGATTTCTCTTCTTCTGATGGATGCTTTTCAAACCGAGGGAATTCTTTCGCCCTCCTCCTCCTCTCTTTTTTTCTTGAGTTAGTTTCCTGACATCTTCTGGCTTGGGGATCGAATACAACTTTTTTTTGGTGTTTTTTTGGCAATAATAATAATAATAATAAAAAAAATTAAAAAAAAAATCCTAAAATCTTGTCAGCGTGGAGAACTAAAACAGCCCTACCCAAAGGGAGGAGACCGAAGTGTGTATACGTGTGTGGGATTGTTGCTTTTGATCGGGACCCAAATATCCGTAGGTGTGTTTGGAAATATGGAGAATAATCTTGGATCTGTTTGGCTACCCAAGCTGGCTTTTCTGCTGTTTGTGATCTCTCTCCTCGCCCTGGATCTTGAAGTCACCGGTAAGTGATATGTGGGTTTATTTTTAATGCACTCTTTTGAGTTTCACGGATGGTGAAGAATGGCTTTTGAGAAAGGTTGCAGGTTGGCATAAGGAGTGATTTGAGTTGCTGAGAGCTTTCATTCTTGGTCTTGAAAGGGAGAAAAAGCCAGAAGCCTCTCATCAAAGCACAACTAGAGTGAAAAGCAAAGATGGGCTGGCATTCTTCTCTGCTTGGTATTTATCTTCTGTAGCTTCCGTGACCGGTAGCTTAAGAGTAGAAAGGGTAGAGAGAATTTTGGTCTTTGTTCTTGGAAAAGATCCGTCTGTGGATCTGTAGTTTGCATGCACGGTGCTTTCCAACTCCATTTGAGTGATTCGGGGGCACACCTCTCTTTGCAGTTGGTAGACACATTTTCTAATTAAAAAGGGGCAAAGCTCATTGTGCACAGTTGGGACGGAGAAGGCGGCGAGAGAATGAGAAACTGATAATGGCTTGATTCAGTGCATCCTGGAAAATCAGCTAGAAACAGGAGATTTTGGAGGAAGTTGCGCCATTTGATAAGAGAAGGCATATGTTGGTTTCAGTGTTCAACAGCAACCATTTATTAACAGGCCGTCTCAGAACAAGTCTACGACCATCTCGCCCAACCTGAGCGTGCATAGTAATACCCTCTGTGCCATGGGTGAAACAATACATGCCAATTTTCTCTGCCTCTTACCATGCCCAGACAGAATCAGTTGGCACAGAAATGCAGCATTCGAACCCATGTGCCACAGCAGCAACAATAATAAAGTTGACACGAGGCGAGCCGTGTGGAACTGCACATGAATGCAAACCTTTGACAGATATTTGCAATGGTGATGTTGATCGGAGGCTAACAGGTGACTGATGAAAAGATTTCTCCTTATTAAACACAGGAAGGCAGCCTTCCGTTTGGTCTTTGCGGTAGACCGGCAACGTGAATTGCAACCTTTGAGCTGGGCTTATGAACAGGGTTCTCCCTGGAAATTCCTGCTTCAGACAGGCAGCTCCCACCTTGGGAGATAATGGTCTTGCCAAGGAAGGAGGAAGTGTCTGTTGGGTCTGCGCTGATGCCCATGAAAAACATGAGTCAAAATGAAATTGGGGATCAGCATAAGATTCAACATGTAGTGATGCCAAAGAGCACAGGAAGGATCGGTAGCTCGTATCAGCGGTCTCAGTTTATAAGGTGCAGAGCAAAGGTTGTTTCTCTTTTAGCTACCTGCAATTAATTTGAGTGGCAGATTGCACGCACTCTGCGATGGTTACAAAGTCTTTGTCAGCTTTTATGTCGGTGGCAGACGTGGAATAAGCCCCTGGCCCAGGGGGATTCTTGCATGGTACAATTGGACAAAGTTTCTTTCTCGCCTGCATTTCACCTGGAAACAAAATTCTCTCTCTCTCTCTCTCTCTCTCTCTCTCTCTCTCTCTCTCTCTCTCTCTCTCTCTTTCTCTTTGCAAAGGATTGTTGTTTTATGTCCCTTTTTGGGGGGGGGGTAGAGGGGAGGTTGAGTAGATTGCCTTTAACCTGAAGCCATTCATCTGCTGGATCTCTTCCACCCCCCCCCTCAATTTCAGCAGCTATTTCCTCTCTTCAGCATCTTAGCGGGGGACAAGCATGAAGAAAGCAAGACTTCTCTCCATGAAAGGGCCAGTAGGAGGTGCACTTATTAAGGCCAAGTAGCCAGTCTGAGCTTGGCGAAATTCCCATTCAGCAGGGCATTTAAAGACTTTGTGGACGGGTAACAAAAGGCTTTCAGAGCTACTGTACAATGCCGCTTTGTCCTTCTTCTTCTTCTTTTTTTTTCTTTCACTTTCCAGCTAATGCACAACCTTCTTTGGAAATGTATTCCTTCCCTCTCTTTAAACTTTCTTTCTGAAAATGAGGATTCCTCAGAGTTGACTTAGAAGGAAAATAAATATATGTTGTCATTCTTTGCCCTGGTCATTTTTTTCCCCCGTTTTCATTTTCTATTGTTCCCATGTGCCAAAATGTTGTGCAATAGGAAATCTAGCAAGCCGATGGTGAATGAGCTTCCGTTCACTGGGGGGGGAGGGGGGCCAATGAGAATATTTCTATTGCTTTTCCTCTCTATTGATATGTATGTGGGAGAGAAAGAGTGAGAGTGTGTTAGTGTGAAAGTACTCCGGCTTCAGACTAGGAATGGATTGGGTGTGCTACTCTGCAGCTTGGAAATGATAATTTAAAAATCAGATCCAAGCCTCTATGGAGGGCACTTAATCCCATCATGTAATCATTGGTCTAAGCATAATAGAATTCAAGTTTCAGGAATCATAGAGGGAAGTGAATGTGAAGGACTCTTTTGTCTTGAAGTGGAAGAGAAAAAAAAGTGTCCTCAGTCTTTCCACCTTCACTCCCTTCTTCACACCTGGCTGTGGTGTGGAGTCCAGGAACAGGATGAATTAGCTTGTCAGCATCTCCTAGCATCTGAATAGGAGAATAATTATATATCTGGCAAGTGGTGCAGTATAAATCAACGGGAACCTGTCATAGCATCCATCCATTTCAAGGCTATGGAGTTGCCCTCTGATCTCAGGGACTGCCACATGTGCATTTAGTTAAATTGGCTGGAAAGGTGCATGATGCATAGAGGCAAGCTAGGATCATTTGGCCACATGGCGCAAGAGCTTCTACATCCTAAACTATGGTTCTTTTGACCTGGATTTGGGCTCTAGTGGGATGAATGGATGGATCGCTTGGGAGATCCGGATGCTCTTCTTAGCCACAATTGTTGATCTGTAAGGTGGACAAACAGTTTCGTTGTGAGAGGGAGTACAGAAAACCCCAGAACAAGTATTTGTGATAGGATGAGCCAGATACTTCAAAATAACTTCATAGATGTGTATGAAACTGTTTCTGGAGAACCTCCAAATCCTTCTGGAGTGGTAAACATTGTGTAAATTGAAATATTTCATATAAATTCGCTTATAATGAATATATACTGTTTGTGGGGGTTGGGGAGAGGGACAATAGAGTTTGAGTATTAAATCAATAACTCCTTTGACACAAACCTAGTAAGTGTACCTTGTTTTAGATGCATAGAACTGATCATCATGGATGAATTGTAGAGCATTTGTTAAACTTCTCTCCTATTTCTTTGACAGAGATAGTGTCTTTCAATGCTCAGGTCTTATTTTAATACTCTGTACTCAGAACTGAAATATTCATCAATACAGAATCATCAATAATTTTATCCTCATGTAAAATCACCTTCTTCCCAACAAAATGTTGTTTGGACTATCAACTTCAGAATTTCAACTAAGAGGTCTCAATAGATTTGGAGGATTTCAAAGTTTTTATGGCACATTTCTGTCTTCAGTTGTAGGAAAACCGTGGGGGTTTCAACCGAGTATGACTTTTAGAAAACTGTAACTGAAGATAGGGCTGTAACCACGAATGTCTACTTCACACATATATTTATCATCACTCAATATCTCATCACTTGGCAGCTTATCACTCAGTGTCTTTCAATGGAATGTGTGAATTACTTCCACCAAGAAATATTGAGTTTTGGGGTGCAATCAGGTGTGAATGATGTGCTTCAGTCTCTGAGCCTGTGGTGGTTGTTTCACAAATTATTGCTCTAATGTTATAGGCATCACAGATTGAATGTGTTTGTGAGAACTCAGCATGAGGTAGGAGTAGGGGAGTGTGAAGGAGAATCTGTATACTCAGTGGCTGTATGCTTGTCTTTTTCTATTTAGCCCAATAGATTGATTTGTTTTTCCAAAAATATCAACTCCTATGAATTTGATGACCAATGCTGTCTTGCAATAATGTTTTAGAGGTGACATCTTATCAGCCTTGTTTTCCATTGTCAATAGAAATTATATTAAAGTTTAAATAAATGCACTTCATCACCCTGAATGGTGTCAATGAAACGCTTTAATGTCTGTCTGTTTCTGTCTGATACTTTCATTCACGGTTGGTTCTACAGTGTTAAACTAACAGACTCTAAGCTTCCTGATCAGTATTATATGATAAATATTCATTTATTTATTGTACATCATATAATAGAAGTTGGCTGCTCCATTTCATAGTTCAAGAGACCACTTAGCCACAAATCACGTCAGTTCTCCTTTCTGAAATCCTTGATCTCAGGCAGATGCCTTTGAAGATCAGAATGGTGTGTTTTAAATAGAAATACATAATATTCAGAAATACATAATATATTACCAAATGTCATTTCCTTCTCACTGTCTTTTATCACACATGTTCCAAAAGAAAAACCTGTTGCTTGCAAATTGTATTCTTAGTTGAAGGATTATTAAGGTGTTTTTTTTTTCCTCCCAAAGAACTGCTTAATAACAGCTCAGAGATTTGCAGACCCCATCAAAGTATGACACTTTAGGTTTCATGGGACTTGAGATTGAACCCATAGGAGCCTCCTAGAAATAAGATACCTGCAGGGACCCCTTGGTGCTTCTTTATTAACTGAATCAATAACTAATTATTTAAATTACATTATAATCCTATTTAAAGCATTCTAGAACTACACTGAATTCCCAAGCTTCTGGTCCAATAGATGGTAACTTGGATATTTAGGATTTATAGTGATCAGATGAGGATTGAATAAGTTGAGAAAGTATTTACAGAATATAAACTTTTAGAGTAGATGTGCAAAGCATGTTAGTGTAGGCTACAATATTGAGTAGTTTCTGATTCAGTGTATGATGGCCAGCCATTGTTGGAGGATGTTGCATGAACTAGGCCATCACATTATGCCATGATGTGATCTGTTTTGGGGGAGGGGATATCATATATGTAATGCTAGCAACTGTGTTTGGTTAGCATGGATTTAGAGTTGAAGTGTTGTGAAAATTCAATTTCCACATACATAGACTTAGCTAAATGAGGGTCCTGTGAGGCCAGATTGGAAACGAACTGGCAAAGATTTTGACTTCCAAATTTTCTTTAGCTGGAATCACAATTGCAACCTACGCGTAAACACATATGTCAAATTCATACAAATGATCCGAATTAATAGTCTTTTTTTTTTGTTCCCAGAGGTATTGATGGTCAGGCATGCTTTGGTTCTTTGAGAGCCTAGATTATTCAATGTCACAACTGGTAACTATAACAATAGCACTAACAAAAGGAAGTAAAAGTTATCATTCAGCCATGCGGTGCTATTAAATCCATTTCCTTTATTCAAGTTGGCAAGAACCTGGAATTATTCTACAGCTTTCAGGCAATAAGCATTCTCAACGGTGATTTATTTCTTCCAAGCATCCTTGTGAATGATAACTTGATTTCTGCAGGGCTATATCAAGGGGATTTGAATATGGAAACATTTATAAGACTTTTTAAAGTCATGGAGAAGACTGGGATATATAGTAGGGACAGATGCGCTCTTCTTCCCTTATTTCATTCCCAATTTGGGACCCCTAGATGTTTGCATTGGGGAAAAAAAATCCATGGTCACAAATGGAAAATCCTCCATCCAATGGAAATAGCATTTTTTTCTGATGGGGATTGTGATCCCCACAGGAAGCAAATGGTGAAAGAGCCCTCCTCCACTTCCCATAGATTCATGTGATCACTTGATCAGGTAAAGATAAATAGCTTTTCTGCTACTTTGGCAAAAGACTTCCTAGTTTCCAGGATTAATTTCAGAATATGGATGTTTAGCTATGCCCAACTAAAATGGAAAGGTAGCAGGTGATGAAAAAAGACTTCTGGCTAGAAGTGTGGAAAATTGTTGCCAGAATAGACATGGTGGCATAAGCCAGATTCACAGAGACATATGGCCTCTGAAAGACATTGGCTGGATTCACATAACCATTTAATCTAATTAGTGAAGGTTCTAGTTTGCCCAACATGGCTGCTGTAAGCCAAGCAGATTGAATTTGGCAATCTGCTAAACCTCATACATGCGTAAAGTCCAACAGTGGTTAAAACTTTGTTCTATGTTCTCCCATTGCAGCTGCTAGCTCTTTAACTCAGGGGTCTCCAACCCCCAGTCCGTGGACCAGTACCGGTCCATGGCATGCCAGCAACCGGTCCGCACAAACAAGCAAAGCCCCATCCGTGGGATGCAGGCAGCACACACAATCACACACTCTCCAGTCCGTGGAAAAACCTTTCACCACGGAACCGGTCCCTGGTGCCCAAAAGGTTGGGGACCTCTGCTTTACTGATATATTAATTGAAGGACCACCTCTTCTCTATCACAGCAGGAAAGGCATGTCACAAGTCCCATCCATGAAGGAAAGTAATCTGAGCAGTTCCCCAAGGAGAACCTTTACTACCATAGCAACCCTCTTCTGGAACATCATCCCCCTGAGATCAGATTGGGTCTGACTTAATTGGCCTTCTGAAAGGGCTTGAAAACATAGCTTGATCATCTGGCCTGGAAATCTAATAGTGGAGATGTGGTGCTTGCAAAATGGCTGTTCTGTTAGTGAGATTGATTGAACTTTTCTGCATATTATGGTTTTTAAAAAAAATAATTTAAATAATTTTTATTGTTTTGATGGTTCATTTGGGTTATTTTTGGGTAGGACGGTTGCACTTTTAATTCTGTAAGTTGCCCAGAGTCACACATGTGAGGTGGGTGGCTAAATAAATTGAATACAGGCACTCCTCAATTTATGACATATCTGAAAAAGGGGACTTACAACCTGGATCCAAAGTTCAGAGAGTCAGGTTCCCCCTGATAGTCATGTGACTGCACTTCGGATGCTTAGCAACACAGCTGCATTTATTGTCATTTGCAACATCCCACAGTCACGTGACTGTGTTTTAGAACAGTTTTGCCAAAAACATCACATTTAGTACTTCTGTTTTTTTCAGCAAAATAGTGCCCTAATCAACAATTTGTTCCCTTAATAACCATGGTGGTCATTTAAAACCCCCACAAAAAATAATAATAAAATGTTATGACTGTTAGAACTTACGACCATAATGGGCAACCTCCATCGTGGCCATAACTTGAGGACTACTGTCAATAAATAAATATGAAGCATGCTGTTATATTATGATTAAATTGTTCCTAAGAGCCAGTTTCCTGTGACTCTGGGATATCAAGATGATATCCCAGACCTGCCCTTCCACTGAAGAGCAGTGAATAGGCCTTAAACAGGCCTTCATCCAGGCAAATCTGCATGTCCCTCCTCGTTGAAGTTTCCGTCTTTTGTACTCGAATTTGATCTTGCCTCTCCAGATGTGAAATTCAGATGGGATAGCAACAGCTTCTTTTTTGAATGGCCCACCTTGTCATTCATTCTAGTCACAAAGTTGCTTTCAGCCTTCCTATTGTGTTCTTCTGCTGGGATGAACCAGATTTTTTTTTTTTTTTTTTTTAAAGAGGGTAATTGGAATACCGCAAGCGATGCAGCTTCAATAACTTGCACTTTACTTGATGATTGTTCATATGTTTATCTGAGTGCACTTTAGCAATCTCACAGATCTCTTGATGATTAGGACCTGTCAAACTGGCTGATAGTTGAGCATTGTGGGAACCTCTTCACAGTGGACGCTGTCACAGCCAAACTGGGAGGACAGCTTATTGAATATAGTTCTGTATCAATTTCTTTAGCTTTCCATGCCTCTGACGTCGAAGGGTTTGAGGCCTGGTTAATTATCCTTTGGGTACCTACAGCAGTGTTTCTCAACCTTATAGACTTTAAGATGTGTTGATAAATAATAAATAAAGATAAATAACCTTTATTGTCATTTTTATATTGTGGGCACAATGGCACACATAAAAAATGAAATTTAGTTGCCCGCTCTCAAAGTGAAACATATACATGACACACACCTAAACATACTATGTACAACATATATATAGACCCACATCCCTACATATACATAGCAAATAAATATTAAATACTGTCCATCTTGAATATATAACGCAAGGAGGAAGTTTGAGAGTTCGCAAGGTTAATGCTGTATGGAATGAAACTATGGCTGAATCTGGATGTTCTGCTACGGATACCACGAAGCCTCCTCCCAGAAGGTAACAAGGAAAACAGGTTGTGAAGAGGATGTGTAGTGTCCCAGAAAATCTTGCGGGCCCTGCTCAAGCAACGCTTCTGTGCTATGTCCTGGATGGTAGGGAGGGAACTGCCAATGATCTTTTCGGCCATCCTCACCACTCTCTGCACCGCCTTCCTGTCTGAAGCATGGAATTCTGGAAGTTGAAGTCTGCACATCTAAAAGTCTGCAAGGTTGAGAAACACTGACCTGGAGTAAAGTTAGGGATCTTGATATGGTCGAATCACAGTGTACAGTCACCTATCTGACCGATAGTGAGAGAAGACAATTACATCTGATAAATCTTTCTTTTCCCCTTTCTTCCTGGAAGTAGGTATGGAGCAAAGAGCTTGAAGCAAAGATTGAGAAGAAGGGAATAGGAAATTATGCAGCGGCTTAGCAACCTAGTGCCCTTCAGGTGTTTGGGATCTATTTCCCACAATTCATTGTTCTTGTCTAGTGTCCCCTGGCCCTGTACAATGGGAAATGAAGTCTGAAAATCTGACGGGCACCATGAGTTACTGCTTCTTATTGACAAATATCCAAGCTCAGAGAGCACCAAGGACCCTTCATTTCAACCCTGAGCTGCAAACCTTTATTGGTACATATTTTAAAACATGCAGCATCTTAAAACTCTATAATATATAAATCAATAGCAAAGCAGAGGGTGCAGCAGTACAAATTTAACTTTGAGCTTTGAGGGATGGTGACATCATAAACTGCTCTCTTTGCAAGGTTTTACCAGCTGCCCATGACCCAGGAGAGAATTCTACAATAGTGGTCCTTGTGTTGCAAATGCCCTCTCTAGGACTGCCACGTAGCGAATCTCTGGCAAATGGGATACACTCCATGGGCATTTCCAGTAGATGATAATTCCCAGGCAGGTACTTTATCTGGTCTTAGACTAAGCAGTAATTTTCAGCATCCCATTTTTGTGTCTTACCTCATCTATGACTTAGAATAGAATAGAGCTGGAAGGGACCTGGGAGGTCTTCTAGTCCAGCCCCCCTGCTCAAGCAGGAGAACCTATACCTTTTCAGACAAGTGACTGTCTAGTCTAGTCTCTTCTTAAAAACCTCCAGTGATGGAGTGCCCACGATTTCTGAAAGCAAGCTGTTCCACTAGTTAATTGTCCTCACTGTTAAGAAGTTTCTCCTTAATTCCAGGTTGCTTCTCTCTTTGGTTAGTTTCCAACCATTGTTTTTTGTCCTGCCCTCTGGTGCTTTGGAGAATAGTTTGATGTCCTCTTCTTTGTGGCAGCCCCTCAAATACTGGAATACTGCTATCGTGTCACCCCTGTTTCTTCTTTTCTTTAGACTAACCAGACCCAAGTCCTGCAGCCGTTCTTCATATGTTTTACTGTCTAGACCTTTGATCATTTTAGTTGCTCTTCTCTGAACTTTTTCCAAAGTCTCAACATCTTTTTTGTAGTATATGATCAAAATTGGTTGCAGTATTCCAGGTGTGGTCTTACTAGGGTTTTATAAAGCAGTACTAATACTTCTCGTGATCTTGATTCTATGCCTCTCTTTATACAATCTAGGATTGTATTAGCTTTTTTGGCTGCTGCTCCACACTGCTGGCTCATAGTCAAGTGATCGTCCACTAGGACTCCAAGGTCCCTCTCACAGTTACTGTTTTTGAGCCAGGTCTCGCCTAATATGTACTTATAACTTTGATTTTTCCTGCCTAAATGTAAAACTTTGCTTTTCTCTACATTAAAATTCATTTTGTTGGATAGGGCCCATTGTTCAAGTCTGTTAAGATCTTTTTGGATTCTGAGCTTGTCTTCTGGGGTGTTGGCTATTCCTGCCAGTTTGGTGTCATCTGCAAATTTGATGAGTTCCCCTTCTATTCCCTCATCTAAGTCATTTATGAACATTTATGTGTTCATCACATATCCATAACAAGCCTTTTTCTTTCTCCACCTTAGCTTCCAAATTTGCAGTGTAGCCATTGAACTTGCCAGTGTTGGCCCTTGGAGCACCTTGTCCCCTGATATTTGTTTGACCTTGACCCTGTTGGCGTTTTGCAAATCCTTGAAGATCTCACCATGGAATCCTGTAGGTTGGGTGAGCCTATCATTCTGGTTTTCATGGCATGACTGTAGTCATGAGGTTGTATTGATTGCCCTTTGTGCCACTGTTGTTATTAGTTGTCATTGTTTATTGTTATTATTCATTATTTATTTTTTGTTGGTTTTCTTTCTGATGTTTCCCATCCAGGGGGTTGTAAGATGGGTGGCTATATATATTTAAATAATAATACAGCTTACATCCTGTGACAATACATTTAGCACCATCAAACAACAACATCTGCCTATCCCAGGTCCTTGGGAAGGACTCTATAAACAGAAAAAAAAAGGCAAATCCTATAGAAGAGCAGAAAGGTCCTGGGAGTCAAGAGAGGAATCAGCCTAGAGTCACTATGTTCCCACATATGGTCTAAGTCAGGGGTGTCAAACTGCCGGCCTGCGGGCCAGATGTGTCATGCCAAAACTGCGCCCATCCCATTGCCAGCAATGGAAAAAAAGTTGCGATACATCGTGACACGTCACATGACGTCGCGGGTTTGACACCCCTGGTCTATGTCCAACCCCTCCTGAATTCTATTAACTCTTATCTAGGGCTAATTTAGTGCTGACCCTTTAATTGACTAGATTCTTCTGTAATAAATTACCTTAATTGGAACTAAATCTGTGGTCACGATTCTTCATGCCTAGCAAATCCAGTCTAAACATCTGACTCAGTGTGCAACTAATCTTGATAATAATAATGCAATAAAACAAAGACCACCCCCACCAAAGCAGTGGTGTTGCCGTGAGGCATTCTTCCCACATTGTTTGTGCATTGTAAGAGTTGTATCTTATTTGCACAACCTGGAAAATAATGAGTCTATTACATTCCTCCCCTGACCACAACTTCTTCCTCTGCATTTCAAACAGAAGAAAGTGTTGCACTCAATTTTACAAACAGCTTAAGCTGGAAAGAAGCCACTGTAAGGATCATTAACTAAATGTGTACATATGGCTAAATCCAATAAAACTGTGTTCCTGGTTTTGGCAGTTGTTAGATATAAAATGCCTGCATGAGTTCTGAGTATTTTTTTTAAATATTATCTAATAATTACTTAAAATGTAATAGATGACTTATCTAATTGTCCTGGTATACATTTCACAGCATCCTATCACACTCTGCGGAAGACATATAAATAAACATAACATTGATAATAATTTCCTCTATTTATTCTTGTAATCCTTCCAGCAAGGATTCATTAATATACTTGTTGGATTCTCTCTCGGTAGTTTTGTTAAGGCAGCTCAGATCTTCAGAAGAACATTTTGCTTTGATGGAAGGTCTTCTTTTAAAGAGCCTCTGTAAAGGGGAAGGCCTACTCACTTGAAGAAAGCTGACCAGCTGATGTTGGTCTCAAGATAACAAAGGGAGGAATAGCTGAGAAAAACCAGTCTCACATTTTGGACTTCAGGAATGGAGATTTCAGTGAACTCGGAGGAAAAGTGGGCAGCGTACCAGAGCTTCAAAAGCTAAAGGATAAACAAGCCAAAAACAGAGATCCTGAAGGACATAAATGATCTCCATGAAAGTAAATTAAAAAAAGGGAAACTATAAAAAGTTTTTGAGGATGAAGGTGTGGGTTATCATCTTTAAAGGCCTACATGACAGAGGGCCAAGTTATTTGTGGGACCACCTTTCCCTGAAGGCTTCTGTCCATCTTGCTAAGTTTGCCCCCAAGCCATCAGCTGAGCAAGACGCCCTCCTGCCCATTGCCCCACCCACCAGAGACCCCCTGGATCTCTCCCAACCCTGCCCGGCCTCCACAGGCATCCCTCCCCAGGAACAACATCAAGCTGGCCACGCCCACCCTGGCCACGCCCACCCAGTCTGCCATGAACACCATAGCCACGCCCACCCAGCGGGCCATGCCCACCCGGCACCCGGCGATACATAAGTGGGTTTTGGGTTGCAGTTTGGGCACTTGGTCTCTAAAAGGTTCGCCACCACTGCCCTATACCATTTCGGACAAATGGCCGTTCAGTCTCTTCTTAAAAGCCTCCAGTGATGGAGCACCCATAACCTCTGAAGTCAAGCTGTTCCACTGGTTAATTGCTCTGTCAGGAAATTTCTCCTTAGTTCTAGGTTGCTTCTCTCCTTGATTAGTTTCTATCCATCGTTTCTTGTCTTGCCTTCTGATGTTTTGGAAAATAGGTTGACCCCCTATTGTTTGTAGCTTAGTCGTTCTTTTCACTAGTCTTTCTTTTCGCTTTTCACTTTTGTTGTTGCAATTTTCCAAATATTTATTTCTTTTTTTAGTATTTTGTTTTCAACAAAACATGTTAAGAAATAAACAATAATTTTCAAAAACTGAAAAAAAGAGTTCTTATACAGGTTAATTTTCCATAGGTGACCACAGAGATGGATGGAACTGGGCTAATGTAGAAAATTCCCACATTTGTAATTGGAAGGAAATATTGATTTTACCCAAACAACAAATATTTTGCTGAGTGTTCTTAGTGAATAAGCTAAAGAAAAACAAAAATAAAAAAATCATGTGGTTTCATTAAAATAATTCTTGAAGTGGCTCTTAAAATGTGTTCCTTTCTCTTGTGGATAAAAATAGTAATGATTTGTGTTACACGCTGATAGTTTGTCTGTTTTTAAAACTATGCAAATTGAGTATAATAATATAATCATGTAAAGTCAAAATTAGCTTTGCCATTTTTATTTTGCAACAATTGCTCTATTAGCCTTATTCAGACATTTGCTCTTGCCGTATGTGTGTTTCTTAAACAATTGTTCATTAACACATCGAGTGGGCGTCAACAATCACTTGTGAATTGAGAGGAAAAGTGAGATGGGATGCAGGCATTCATCTTTATTAAGCTGTGGATGTCACACAGAAGGCTTAGGTCTTTAGGGCAAAAGCATTGTGGATTGTTTGCAATTCAGTTTCTGTGGAAGAGAAAAGATTGATTGAATTTTTTTTTAAAAAAATCCTGCATGGATTGCAAAGGACAAGAATAGTTGTGAATGGATAAGTGAGAGAGATTTGAAAAAATAAATAAATAAATAAAGCAAGCAACCAAGTCTTAGGATTAAGATGGTTGATGAATACTCAATTGGATAGACTACGAATTGGGAGAAAAGACTTGGAAGGTTTTTTTGAGCAAAGAATAAGGTAAAAGTAAAATAGATGTAAATGTGATGGAATGCACACCATCGCAACCACACCAGAAGCAGTTAGATGGCCAGCTTCCTTAGATATTGAACCTCTATCCTATTGTGATTCTATGGCTTCATATAGTGGCAATTTTATTGTGGTTCTACTCTAATTTAATATTTTATCTCATTTATTTCCAGACACTTTACATGCATGTATGTGCTGGTGCTTTATTTAAACTTACATTTGTGTTTGTGTGTGTAATGTGTTTTATTAGGGTTTATCAGTAATTGCATGCCAGCCAGCCAGCCAGCCAGCCAGCCAGCCAGCCAGCCAGCCAGCCAGTCAGCCAGCCAGCCAGCCAACCAACCAACCAACCAACCAACTAAATAACTACCTACCTGTAGAAACAGAGGAGGAGACTTTGTGCAACACAGAACGTGCCCAGAGAGAGGCCCAGATTAAGAAAACGCACAGCCCTGAGCTGGAGGATGGAGAGGGAAAGAGATTCAGAGTAGCCATAATCTAGACAGGTGTGTACAACCCACGACCCACGAACTGCATGCAGCCCTGGACAGCTAGTAATGTGGCCTCACAAGATTGTAAACTTTTAATAATACTATGTGATTTATATGTATTAACTATATTATATATTGTCTATGGTGATTCTCAGTCATCCAGGTCATGGTTGTCCCAAAGGTGCTTTTTCAAAAGGCAAATGGACTTTGTTTTTTCCTTGAAGACATTTTGTTTCTCATCCAAGAAGCTTCTTCAGTTCTGACTAAATGGTGGAGGATGGAAGGATTTATATTCCTTGCAGTCATCTAGTTGTTAGCACCCTTTCTGAGAGTTGTTGAGGCCCCTTGGAGGTTTATCTGTGCCCTCAACATCTTGTGAATGATGCAAATGGGTGTGGAACTTTCTATATTTTATATGCAGCCCATGACAATTCCTCTTCGCTCAGTGTGGCCTAGGCAAGCCAAGAGGTTGGACACCCATGATCTATATCATTCCAGACAAGTGGCCATCCAGTCTCTTCTTAAAAGCCTCCAGAGATGGAGCTCTTCTGAAGGCAAGCGCTGGTTAATTGATCTCACTCCCAGGAAATTTCTCCTTATTTCTAGGTTGCTTCTCTCCTTGATTAGTTTCCATCCATTACTTCTTGTCTTCCTTCTGGTGCTTTGGAAAATAGGTTATTTGGAAAATATAATTATATTAGAAAATGCCTTATAGCATCCATTGAAAGTTTTGTGTGAATACATTTGTTTGGAAAATTTGAATGAAAAAGAGTATAGAACAAAATAAATAAGACAAATTCTATCAGTTTATGCTGCAGCTCAGTTTCTTCCTTTCCTATTCAGGCAACTATGAGAATCTCTTAGTGGTATTTTATTAACTTTTTTATGATACTGGGCATTGATCCTTTTAGTCTGAAAATAAAGGGAATGACACAACACACATTTCATTTTAATATATGAGATCTAAAACAGTGAAATCATTTTTTTTAGTATTCTGGGCCCTGTTTAACAATTATTAACTGTACACACAGACTAACAAACAACACAACACTAAGCTTAAACAGACTATTTCAAACCATTCATTTCAGCCCGTGATTGTGATTAAAATCCTTTTTTACTCCCAATTTACAGTGACAATCTGAAACAGAACAATCCTGCCAATGGCTCCAGGCCAACATACACATTCAAATGAGAAGGGCTGATGTGTCTGAGCAAGGGACAAAGGCATTCATTTTAAGCATTAAGAAAAAAAGTGCTTTTCATGTAGGTTTGGAAAATGAGTTTTCTCTCTTTGATTGCAGAAATAGTGTTACAGCTTTAATGTGGAACTTGGGATGACAGAGCCATTAGATGATTTGCCTCCAAAAAATTTAAATAATCTAATAGATTCTTGAATGGTGAATGCTTTTAGATATTTCCCAAAAGACAGAGCCAATGATCGTATGGAATAGGAATGGAAGAACAGGTCTTTGTCACAGTTGCCTCTAAGTGTCTTGTCAAGTGCTTGACAAGCAGCTTCAATTTCTTCCTGATTTTTTTGACGGTGAATCTTTTGGGCTTGGTGTGCCAGAAATTTGGAAAATGCCTAACTTGACTCTGCAGAGATGGGGCCATCATACCTCCTTGTGAAGAAGTAACTTCAAGGCTGCTACATGCAAAAGCCCATTCATTCTTTTCCTCCTTGGCTAGATTAGGCCAAATCTGATTAACAGAGACAGTGTCATACCCTCTGTTTGAACAAAAGATAATCAATTCTCAATATCCTCCCCCCCCCTGCATTTAGGCAGCATCCTGAATAGCAGCACTCAGCAGCATTGCCAAGACTGGGTCTGAAGTACAGGTAAAGGTAAAGATTTCCCCTGTCCAGTTGTGTCTGACTCTAGGGGGCAGTGCTCATCTCTGTTTCTTGGCTAAGGGAACCAACATTGTCCAAAGACATTTCTGTGGTCACGTGGCCAACATGACTATGTGCCGAGGCACACAGAATGCTGTTACCTTCCCACCAAAGTGGTACCTATTTATCTACTCACATTTGCATGCTTTTGAACAGCTAGGTGGGCAGGAGCTGAAGCAAGTAATGGGAGCTTACCCCTTCACAGCGCTCGGGTCTTGAACCCGGGCTGCCAGCTTTCCAGCTGACAAGCTCAGTGTCTTCAACCACTGAGCCGTCATGGACCCTGTAGCTCCAATGCTACTACTCAAAAAGGCCCCTTCATGCCATTTCCCAAAGCATGTGAGCCTTGGACAACCACATGTTTGCCCCCATGGCCCAGTACTCCCCAGATCTGCCATGGATTGTTCACCTTCAGGTGGAGTTCTCTTTCTGTTGACAGGGCCCTGCACCTGAGGCATCTCTGGGTCACCCAAATTCTTTGTTCTTGAGTTGGCTTTGGAGAATGTTTTTCCATAGCCTCTGCAGCTTCCAAAAATCATGAGAAAGCATGCCTGCTTCTTGTGCAATTTTTGGAAGCTCTGAAGGCTATACGAGAGCACATCCCCATTCTCATACAGCCTCTGCAAATAGTGGGAGGAAAGAGTGTGTTTTTGAAAATAGTTGTTGGATGTTGGTGAATGCTGGCGCATCACCCAAAATGTCATGGCATGTCATCTTTGACACATGTGTCATAGGTTCACTACCGACCTAGAATCATGTGTAGCAGTAGAGGCTTCAAATGGTTTGGAGATGTTCCAACAGTTATCAATGTCATTGGAAACCAAGGTGATATCTACCGTCAGCAATGCCTATACAGCCACGCCTATTGCCAGCTTCAGGTGCTATCATAGCACAATCCTTTCCTAAACAGGGACAGTCCAGTTACATTGTCCACACGTTAAATTTGGATCATAGTCATGTGCTCTAAGGGGGCTACCATTGGACCTGACCTGGAAAACAAACCTGTTGCCATATGTAGAACAACTTTGAGACTTTTTCTGTGACAGAGCTGGCTGCTCTTGGAGTCTATAAAGGGAAATCCTGTCTTTACTGAGAATGACGACATGGTGTCTTGCATTGGAAATCCCAAAGGTGCTTTTTCAAAAGGCAACTGAACTTTGTTTTTTCTTTGAAGATATTTTGCTTCTCATCCAAGAAGCTTCTCGGAGGAGAAGCGAAACATCTTCAAGGAAAAAAAAACATCCAGTTGCCTTTTGAAAAAGCACCTTTGGGACAAGCATGACCTGGATGACTGAGAATCTCCATAGACACTTGCATTGAATAGATTTTTGTTACTCTGGACTGCTTCTTATCCTGAAATTCTCAAGGCCCCTCCTGTTGTATTTTTTGGGCACCTATTGAACAAATATCTCTTCATTCATCTTTCTGTGAGAATTTTGGGCAAATGGTTTTCATTTCTCTTCCCCACCCCCACTTGCTTTCTTTATATTCAGAATAGTAGAGTTGGAAGGGACTTTGGAGGTCTTCTAGTCCAACCTCCCTTATTCAAAAATAAAACACAAATTTTAAATTATTGGATTTTTAAAAATTATTAGTCTATATTTTGAAATGGCTTTGTATATGAAGCCATATAAAAATAACATTTCACAATAATTAGCACCTTTAATAGTGCTGTGGAAAAACCCAATGGAAAAGACAAGAGACAGCAACACAAAACAATAATTCTTACTTTAAGATTCAGAGGTTTATTTTGCTAATGATTTGGAACATAGCAAGCATAACACAACATTATTTACATTAATAACCCATTGCAATGAGGACCATATGGAATAGCAAATTCCAAAAGGACAGCTATAGGCCAATGGCAAATCAATCAGATCCAGTTCCAACCCTTTATACCCTTTCTTGTTCTAAGAGTGTAGTCAGATGGTCTGCTGACTTTTGCTGACTTTTGCTGACTTTTTACTGACCTCCTGCTGAACATAACTTTCCACATATACCCGTGTACATTGGAACATCAGCTACTTTCAGTTCCCTATTTCTTACTGTTCCAGTCCTTATGTTCTAAATATACACAGAACTACCTACTTTGCAATTTCATATTGCACAAAGCTCAGCAGATTACAAATAATACATCCATATTGTGAAACAATATAGAGTTTTGAGTTAAAGCTTTGTTTTCAATCACTACTGTGGGGCCTATCTCAAGATTGCTTCAGCCTCATATTGTTATATGAGGAGGGGGCTATATTTTCATCTCCCACAATAGTAACAGTAACTATCATAATGTGACCAATTATATCCACAGGGAAAGGGTAACTCATATTTTAGTGGCATAATATTGTGTCTAACAAATTCTCCATATCTGGGAAAAAAAGGAAGATGGCTGACATTCACTAAAATCTCTCTCATTGAAACATTGATAAATTTCTTAATACCAGCCTGGCTGCTCTAGCAAATGCAAAACATCTGTGAGGAGAGAGTAAAAAACTTTCAACAAGTTTATGGAAACAAGAAGGAAGCTAGGTTAGAAGGATCCTATCGTTGAACTCAATTTGTTCATTTTTACCAAAATTATTATGCACATTGCAGATCAAAAGCCAGAAGAGGAATTGGCACAATCAAATACAGGTACTCCTTGACTTACAACAGTTCATTCATTTTCATTTAGCACTGAAAAAAGTAATTTATGACCGTTTTTCACACTTACGACCATTGCAGCATCCCCAGGGTCATATGATCAAAATTCCGATGCTTGGAAACTGGCATGGACTTATGACGGTTGCAGTGTCCTGGGTCACGTGATCCCCTTTTGTAATCTTCTGACAAGCAAAGTTAATAGAAAGCCAGATTCACTTAACAACCATATGACTAACTTAACTTCTGCAGGGATTCACTTAACAACTGTGGCAAGAAAAGTCATTAAATGGGGCAAAATTCACTTAACAACTGTCTTGCTTAGCAACAGGAATTTTGGATTCAGTTGTGGTTGTAAGTGGAGGACTTACAGTTCATTTTTATGTTACAGGTAGGATTTAGATTAGTGTCCACGTTGTCTTGTATTTCATGTTCTAAGTGCTTCCATTAAAACTCTTCTGTCTCCAAGTTCCATATTTTTACAATTTGAGACCCTGCGGCCACCTATTCTCCTTACCCCCACCTGGTTCTCGGAAATGGATCCCATTCAAAGTTATTACCAATTTGAAATGTTTACTGGGACAAAAAGGAAGAAATAACTAAACAAATGATTGGAGAATATTTACTATATTTATTGTATTTACTAACTATATTTACTTAAAATGAAATGAAACTTCTGGTTTCAAGTCCTGGTTCTAACCACTATTTTGGGGTGGAGACTCACTTAAGGGCAAGTGTTGGCCCTTGACTCCAGAAAGTTGTATATTCTTTCCATCATTTGTCTGATGGCTATGGTCCATCCTCAATGGATGGAAATTCTGGTGAGAATAACTATCCAGAGCCTGACCTCCAAGAGAAGGGAATAGCTGAAAAGCTTAAATAGTCAGATAAGAGGTACAGTACTGGTGTTCTTTACTATCCATTGCCTAAAAGACTCTCACTCTGAAGATGCCCAGTAAGTCTTTGAAAACTTTGGGATCCTTCATGCTCTCTGAGCTGGGTTGTTTTCTTGCAGGAAAATAACCAAACTTAGAGAGCACCAAGGACCCCACAGTTCAACCCTGAGCTACAAATATTCTCTTCCATTGGTTTAAAAACCTGATTTTATTCCCATATCTCAGGTAAGGTGGTTACTGGTTTTGTCTGGTGTGTTTTGCTTGTTTGTTCTAGATGTACATGACCTTTCCCCCTTTTTTATTGTTCTTTACTTTTGTAGTATAAACTGCTCAGAGTAATTTGGAATTGGGTGGCCTCCCAATTTCATGAAAGAGAGAGAGAGTGAGAGAGAGAGAGGAAGGAAGGAAGAAAGAGAAAGAAAGAAAGAAAGAAAGAAAGAAAGAAAGAAAGAAAGAAAGAAAGAAAGAAAGAAAGAAAGAAAGAAAGAAAGAAAGAAAGAAAGAAAGAAAGAAAGAAAAAAGAAATTCCGTGCATTGCCCAGAGCCAGCCTTGTAAGAAGGATGGTTATGGATGTCTTTCCTTGCAGTGGAGTTTTTATGTCAGTTTTGTCTCAAATGTTCTTTGTTACAATTTATCATAACTTCTTTTATCTACAACTGAGCATGTAAGAAGCGGAGGACAGAGGAAGAAATATGAATTGCAACTTTCTCATTACAAATGCCTCACTTTGTAGCTAAAGGAGAGTGGATACTGTAGATTTAATCTTACCAACCCCCAAGTGATCTTAATGCTTTTAAAGTTTCAGTTAGTGATACGGAGAAGATCAGACCAAAAGATTCAAAGGGAAGGGAGGTCAGCCTGGAACAAGCATCAAATGGGGACTTTTAAGTCGCATTCAGTTGGGACTTTAATATTCTGCTTGGCTTAGTACAGGCAAGCATATCCAAAGTCCCTAACTACTTGCTTAGAAGTCTATTCAGTGCATAAGAAAGGGGAGAGCCATGCCTGTTTCATTTGCAAATCTTAACATATCACAGAGTGGTATCAGGTGACCTTATCTAGTCATGTAGAAGGCCGCCAACTGTTAACATTAGGTTTATGTAAAGATGGATAAAAATGTCTCCTGTCCGTGTAGCAGATTGCTTAGAGAATGCAGTGACAGAATTTCTTAGTCCTGTTATGTTTTCATGGAAGTTTATTCTACAGTCAAAAGCATGGCAAATGAAACTTTTCCCTTATGAGAGAAACCAACTGAGTTTATTTGTTTCCTGCTTTTATTATTTGCATCAATAACTCAAGGCAGCAAACATAATCCAGCAGACCTTCCTCTTCTTATTTTTCCCACCACCACCACCACAACCCTGTGAAGCGAGTTGGGCTGAAAGAGAGTGATTTGTAAAAACAGGTTGTAAAACCCTAAACTGTAATCTCTGAAACATGTCCATTCAAACAGAAGAACACTGTAAAAGCTCCGTATTTGGGAACTGCGCAGCCGGTGTCCAAATGGAGTCAGAGATGCTGACACAAACTTGTAGTTATATATAAATAAATACATTTTATATTTATATTTACAGTAAACAAGATAGTCGCACACATCAATACATCATGAGGTAAATCGTCAGGTAAATTGTTCAGCGAATCTAGCTTCTCCCATTGAATTTGCTTTTTTGAAAGCTGGTTGGGAAGGTCACAAACAATGATGACTTGATCCTGGGAACCATCATAAATACATGCCAGTTACCAAGTGTCCGAATTTTGATCAATTGACCCGGGGATAGCAAAAGCAAATAGCATTAGTATTTAGATTTATACACTGTCCCATAGGCTTTACAGCACTCTCTGAGTGGCTTGCAATGTCAGCATTATTTGCATATTGCCCCCAGCAATCTGGGTCCTCATTTTACCAACTTTAGAGGGATGGAAGGGTAAATCAACCTTGAGCCCCATTAGAATCAAACTGCAGACTGTGAGCAGAGTTTGCCTGCAATACTGCACTTTAACCACTGTGCCACCAGGGGTTCTGCAACAGTCATAAGTGTGAGGACCAGTTGATTTGTTAAATTAGAATAAACAGCATGATTTTTTTTTTCGTTCTGCGGGCTTCTATCTGATGCCCAAATTTTGATCACATGACCATGTGGCAATGGTCATAAGTGTGAGAAACAGCCATAAGTCACTTTTTTCAGTGTCATTGTAACTTCAAACGGTCACTAAATAAACTATTGTAATTCAAGGACTACCTGTAATCAGAGTTTGAGCAAAGAAGTCTTCTCTAAAGCCGCAGAAATTAACCTTCAAAAGTTATAATTCAGAAGGAATAAATACTGTTAGGAGTAAATACTTCAAGATCAACTCACTGTCCTTTCCCATGGATCAAAACTGTTTCTCCTTCCTCCCCGGGCAACATCTGATTGGTTTTCTTGACATTTCTCAACCTTAGCAAATGAAGGAAACAGATGGAGGAGTCTCCTCTGTTCTGAGCTGAGCTACAGTAGGTGACTTATCTCCATTATCTGCATTGTCACTCCATTTCCCACTTGGGCAAAGGCTGAGCAATTTTCTACAGAGGTTAACCATGGCAGCAGGTCAAAAGGTAAATAGCAAAATTGGTGGCATCTGTTGCTTGACATCTGAGTGCAGAGGAGCTCATATTTAGCCTACAGCTTAAGAATATTTGCAACTTGGTTAATGAACAGATACTGAGTTCAAAGATTTCTTAAAATAATATTGTTGGAAGGGACCATTTTTTTATGGATGCCACTTCCCACTCATTTTAGTTGTGAACATTCTCCCCTTTGCTTAAACATTCCTGGTAAAGAGATTCCCTTATGTCTCCAGGATACTAGTTCCATTTTCCAGCTTTCTTAACTTTCCAACGTTAGGAAGTTCTTTCTAACATTTAACTAGTATCTGCCTTCCATCTCATTAAACTAATGTTAGAAAACTCACCCTTTTTAGTTTTCTTTTCAAAACTAGGTACTATGAGTTCAAACTACAAAACAAAATACACAAAATACACATGAAGAAGGGTACAGAACTTGGAGTATAGAATCACATAGGGTTGGAAGGGATCTTGAAAGTCTTCTACTTCAATCACCTGCCCAAGGCAGAATATATCATCCTGGACAAAGGATTGTCCAATCTTTTCTTGAAAACTTCCAATAACCGAGCACCCAAAATTGTTTTCACTGTCAGGAAGTTTCTCCTTAGTTCAAGATTGGATCTCCCTCTGACGAGCTTCTACCCATTGCTTCTTGTCCTACCCTCAGGGGCTTTGGAGAAAAAGTCAATTCCCCTCTTCTCTGTGACCGCCCTTCAAATACCGGAAGATAGCTATCATGTCACCCTTAATCTTTCTCTTCCTTAGGCTAGACATACCTAGTTCTCTTAAATGTTCATAGTACTATTTATTCTCCAGATCCCAATCATCTTTGTTGCTAGTGTACTGGTTCTGTCCCATCAAGCTGTAGATACCAATGTCCATATGGAAGGATGTTATTGTTAGCAAAATATGTGTTCTTCCTTTTTTCTACTATAGGACTAAGTAGGTGGCCAACAGCTACATCTACTGTTCTATCAGTACCTTTTACTACTCTTTCTTGCTATCAGTCGTAGAAGATAGACTAGAACAACAGCTTGCTACACAAGAAGACTATAACTAGAGTGCCAGTCTGATCCTCTTCCTACTACTATCTCCTTTCTTAGGACATTGAATGCTTTTGCCACTGTTCCTGAAGATTCTCTTCAAGATCATGTCTATGGCTTTCTACACTGGCTCCCCACCATCACCCCCATCTTAATGATGAGATGTGCTCCTAGTCTTGCTATCTCTGGTAGCTCAACAAATTGTCTTCCACACATAGGGGTAGAAAACCTGAAAGGGTTGCTATTAACTTGAATAGATCAAAGGCTCTCCAAATAAGCTGTTTTTCTCAACCTTGGCCACTTTATGATATGTGGACTTTAACTCCCAGAATTCTCCAGCTAGCCATGCTGGCTAAGGAATTCTGGGTGTTGAAGTCCACACATCTTAAAATGGCCAAGGTTGAAAAACACTGATACAAAGAATACCCATAGGACTTTTGTTACCTATAAGAGCAGGGGTCTTCAAACTTGGCCCTTTTATGACTTGTGGACTTCAACTCCCAGAATTCCTCAGCCAGCATGCCTAGCTGAGGAATTCTGGGAGTTGAAGTCCACAAGTCATAAAAAGGCCAAGTTTGAAGACCCCTGTAAAAGAGCCAGTTTGCACTGAAGTAAAGTTCATTGTTGATAATTATATGGCCACAACATTGCACTTTTCTTGGCAATAGGGCAGCAGGAATGTGCTGTTGTGTTCTTCTGGGATATCTTTTATAAATTTCTCACCTTTATTCCTGAAAGTTTGACATATAAGTTCAACAAAGTCTGATCCTACTTAGCTTCTATACTCAACAAAAATTGCTCATATGCTGCTACTACCTGATCCAGTTTGTATAACCTACCACATAAAGATATGAAGAGCTTTTTGGATTGTACAATTTGCTGATGAGATTTGTGCAAGGAAGATGAAATTGCATGAAAGAAAACAAACATTTCAAGGCTGAGTATTCACTACTCAAAGAGGATTTGGGTATAAGTGTGTGGATGCTGAGTATTTAACATATAATCCCTTTGCAATCTGTGGCCTTAAATGGTGCTATCCAAATTATAAAAAAATCTTTACTGCTTTTCCACTCCTTGTATCTAAGAATCAGGAAACCACAGGAATTCACTATGCTAACACTGAAAGGACTCAATTGGAGAAATTGTCAAGAAACATAGCCTTGCCAATTTCTTTGATTTTTTTAAAATTATAATTGGAAGACGTTAGAAGGCTTTTACTCTTAACAAACAGAGGCTTTTTATTATTATTATCACATGAAGTTCTAATACTGCTTTACAAAGTCTTAGTAAGACCATACTTGGAATACTGTATCCAGTTCTGGTCACCACAATATTAAAAAGATGTTGAGACTCTGGAAAGAGTGCAGAGAAGAGCAATAAGAATGATTAGGGGGCTGGAGGCTAAAACATACAAAGAACGGTTACAGGAATTGAGCATGTCTAGTCTGATGAAAAGAAGGAGTAGAGGGGACATGATAGCAGTGTTCCAATATTTGAGGGGCTCCTAGAAAGATGAAGGGGTCAAATTATTTTCCAAAGCACCAAAAGGCAAGACAAGAAACAATGGATGGAAATGAATCAAGGAGAAAACCAATCTAGGACGAAGGAGAAATTTCATGACAGAACAATTAATCAATAGCGTGACTTGTTTGCAGAAGTTGTGAATGCTCCATCAATGGAGGTTTTCAAAAAGAGACTAGACAATCATTTATCTGAAATGGTATAGGGTCTCCTGCTCAAGCAGGGGGTTAGGCTAGAAGACCTCCAAGGTCCCTTCCAACTCTATTATTCTATTTTCTATTATTAGGAGAAAATGAACCACACATCAGTTTCTAAGAACCTCTGCCAGATGAAAAGACCTTGCAAACAGCTTCCCTGCAGAAATATCAGAGTTAATAAAAACAGTATTAAATGCAGACATTGTTTTGGCCTTCATGCCAAAAAATAGCCCCATGTTTCTCCAGTTTTTGAGGCAGACTTTGAAACAGTGAACAAGCATTGTAATGCCCATGATGGGATAGTTTCCAGCTGTTCTGAAATTAGGATCAAAGAGATAGAGCCGTGCAAATATGCACAGCTCTATCCATTGCCCCTGATTTTAGGGCAGAGTCAGGATCAGTAGCAATCAGAGCAAGGGCTCCTGTAACTTCTATGGAGGTTGCTTCTGAACTGCTTGCTTCTGAACTGAAGGCTACATATGGCCAGGCACAGGGCAAGTAGTGACTGAGAATGCAGAGAAGAGGAATATTTTTTTTGGGGGGGGGGACTGGAAGCTACAACATGCGATGAACGGTTGCAGAACTGGATATGTCTAGTCTAACAAAGAGAAGGACTAGTGGAGACATGATAGCAGTCTTCCAATATTTGAAGGGCTGCCACAAAGAAAAGGGGGTTAACCTATTCTCCAAAGCATCTGAGTGTAGGACAAGAAGCAATGGATGGAAACTAATCAAAGAAAGATCCAATCTAGAACTAAGGAGAAATTTCCTGACAGTGAGAACAATTAATCAGTGGAATGGCTTGTCTCCAGAAGTTGTGGGTGCTCCAGTATTGGTGGTTTTTAAGAAGGGATTGGACAGCTTTTTGTCCAGGATGATATAGGGTCTTCTGTTTGAGCTGGGGCTGGACTAGAAGACCTCCAGGGTTCCTTCCAACTCTGATATTCTGTTGAAATCTACCTATGTGGTTGCTGAGAGCCAACATGCACTTGATGCAACATAATCAATAACTACTACCAGATTTGCACTTTTCCCAGCAGTCCTATTTGCAGTTCCCTCAAAGGTATACAACAATGTATAAATCAAGAGAAATAGGTAGGAAAATACTGTTTTCATGCAGATTTATGAAAAAGTGAGAGGATGGATAGATGGAACGATGGAAAAATGTAGACATTTTTTCAGTTTTAATAGTGGCTAGAGTTAAGCGTATCTGACATGGTGACTATGTTTTCCAAAGCACAGTTCAGCTGTTCTTATCTCATGCTAATTGGAGAGACACCGATACAGCAATGCCTCTTGACTTTTTAAGATTTGAAAATCTCATATACTTTTGATTTATAGTGTGAATTAGGGCTATAAAGTGATGTGCTGCGTCTTTGGTAAAAGAAGAGACAGTAATAATGAAAGTGTATGCCAGGTTCAAGGAGATGCCTCTCTTGGGTATCCATACCTATGCATCAAATATGTGTATGTTCACACAATACATTCCCCCCCCCCAAGTTTTGGCTTAGCTTTCAGTGTTAAGAAAAAGGTGGCAATCCATTTATGTTCCTTCTTCTTTAAGAGATATTTTTTTTCATTTAAAAAGTATGCATCTGGTATAGCAGAAAATGGATTCAAGACAAAACATTACTCTACACGGAAGTAGTATGAGGTTACATTTCTCTAGGAATACTTTTGCATTTATGCATCTATATAAAAAGGTAGAATTTAATGTAATGTCGGTCATATTTTCCCTGGTTTCTGCTCATCAAATACAGAATGCACTTTACGTATAATTATGATGGCAGAATTTATTGGGTGTAAAAAAAAAATCAAAATATTGTTGCTTGAGAGAGGGAGAGAGAGAGAGAGAGAGAGAGAAAAACTTTTTAATGCATGGAGAAATATTTGAACAGTGAACTGTAGTGCTTTGATACAAATTATTTTCATGCTGGAATTCTTCAGAAGAGGAACAGAGAACTAACCAAATTCAAGAATAACTTGTTAGTAAATATTTGATTCTGGAGTGAAATATAACTTTTAAAATAGGTTAGACCCCAGTTCAGCACCATTCCTATGGCTTCTGTAGTATACCCTGAGTGTGTGTATGTGTATATATGTGTGTATGTGAGTTACATTTAGTCCTCGACTTACAACCACAATTGAGCCCAAAATGTATGTGGCTAAATGAGACATTTGTTACGTGAGTTTTGCGCCATTTTATGACTTTTCCTGACACAGTTGTTAAGTGAATCACTGCGGTTCTACACTTGGTATCATAGTTGTTAAGTGAATCTGGTTTTCCCATTGACTTTGCTTGTCACAAAAGGTGATCACATGACCCTAGGACACTGCAACCGTCATAAATATGTTGCCAAAGGTCTGAATTTTTATCACGTGACCAGCAAAGGTTGTAAGTGTGAAAAATGGCCATAAGTCACTTTTTCAGTGCTATTGTAACTTCAAATGGTCACTAAATGAACTGTTGTAAGTTGAGGACTACCTGTACGTTATTTTTACAGCTTGTAGCCATTAAGGGGAAAAGAGTAAAGCTGAGACAGGTACAGGTATAAATTGTTCCACTGTTTTTTTAATATTTTGTAGGACAGGTGGAAATATTACAAGGATTCTTCCTGCGGGTTATAACGGAAGACTTAATTCACTTCTACCATTAAGAAGACAAATCAGTTATTCAAACAGCAACTTGTTTTCTTAGCAATTGTTTGAGCAAATGCTGGATCCTCAATTTTCCCCTTTTGCTATTAATTCAGCCCAGATGCTGCTGTTGGGCAATAGTAATGCTTCTGAGATCCCATTATGCAGACTATCTATATCAGCGATGGCGAACCTTTTAGAGACCGAGTGCCCAAAAACTGGCCCCGCCCCCGCTCCACCCCCCGCCCCGCCCCCACCCCGCCTGCCCGCAGGGCCACTCACTGCCTCCAGGGCCCACCGCAGATCACCCAGGCAGCCCAGCAGCGCCATGGTGGCCACGCCCTCTGCCCACGCCCCACAGCATCAACTGTGCACAATGGGGCATGAGGGCAGAGTCTTGTCTACGCTGCCTGGCTGCCATGTCCTTGGCTGCGCTGCTCCGCGTGGGCCACGCTTGGGGGCGACTCTCCTCCAGGGAGCTGCTGGTGAGGAGGGGGTCGCAGGGGGAGGAAAGGCTGGGGCAATGGCACATGTGCCCACAGAGAGGGCTCCGAGTGCCGCCTCTGGCACCCGTGCCATAGGTTCGCCACCACTGATCTATATCAAAACCGAGGAATCAAGAGCAATCAAAATAGAAGGAGATATTCTATAATAATGGCCTTGCATCCTACAGCATTTGGCAGACTTACTGCAAAAAAGTGTTACACCTTTTGAATTTTGTGAAACTGCTGCTACTGTGATAATCAATGAAGAGGAAAAAAAGGGGGAAATATTGATTTAGTTTGCAAAAAGGTGGAGGTTGTCTATAAATAGTATGTTTTTTACAGGCCTTTGATGAAATGGCTTGTCTTGCATATATGTTTGATTAGGTTATCAATCCTCATCTGCACAGCTGTGAGCTGAGATTTATGTACTGGGGGTGAAAAATGCAAGTAATCCTTGACTTACAGCCACTCATTTAGTGACCATTTGAAGTTACAACAGTACTGAAAAAACTGACTTATGACCATTTTTTCACACTTACGACCATTGCAGCATCACTGTGGTCACATGATCAAAATTCAAACGCTTGGCAACTGGCTCATATTTATGACGGTTGCAGTGTCCTGGGGTCATATGATCCCCTTTTGTGACATTCTGACAAGCAAAGTCAATGGGGAAGCCAGATTCACTTAATACCTGTGTTCCTAACTTAACAAAAGCAGTGATGCACTTAACAACTGTAGCAAGAAAGATCATAAAATGGGGCAAAACTGACTTAACAGTTGTCTCACTTAACAACAGAAATTCCGGGCTCAATTGTGGTTGTAAATTGAGGACTATCTGTATCTCCATTCCTTGGGAGCCCCAGGCCTGAAGATGTAACCAGGTCTTGAGGTCTTCCAAAACCTCAAAAGCAGGGTTCTTCAAACGTGGCCCTTTTATGACTTGTGGACTTCAACTCCCAGAATTCCTCAGCCAGGCAGTGCCTCAAAAGGGATGGAACTAATCTAATTTTGGAGGGAAGAATGTCCCATAAGTTGGGCACCACAGCAGAAAAGGCACATTTCCTCTGTCACCCCAAATGGTAGGAGGTCTGGCCTCCATCTCCAAAATTTTCACTGATACAGGAACTCAAATTGTTTGCTCTTAACTTATTGTTTCTAAGGTACATATGTGGTGTCTGAGTCTCTCTGTGTGAGAGACCTTTCAAGGATCTGCAGCCCTCCAAAGGCATTTCATACAATTTTCAGTAGAAGTGAAAATGACTTTCTATCTATTGGTCCAAGTGTCTATTGGTCCGAGTGTCTAAGACAGGGCCTTTTTATGCCTGGCTGAGAAATTCTGGGAGTTGAAGTCCACAAGTTATAAAAGGGCCAAGTTTGAAGATCCCTGGTCTAGGAATTGTAGCAAATGAAGTCCAAACAGGTTTGGATATAAACCAAAGTGTAGAAGGCTGTTATGGAGACATCTAAGGTAAAGGCAGGTTTCCTTTCTCAGCAGCTCTTAGAAGTTCAGCCAGATCGATGATGTATTCAGGTCCACCTGGGTGCACGAAATGCCCTTTGCCCTTAGAATAAGGTTTTTTTGTTTAAATAAACCACATGACAAAGAACCAGGTGGATAAAAACATTCCCATCTGAATGCGAGTTGAAAAGTAACAAAGATCAAGGTTTTTTGGGGGTATTCCAAACTGGAAAGAAGCAGCAGCAAGGGAAATATAATTAATTTTGCTTGGATCAGTCTTAAAAAGCATTGCTTAAGTATTATCAATTTGGAGAGCCCAATAAAAAATTGGCAGCCAGCCCTGAAAGATGTGAAGGGAAAAAAAAAAAAAGGCACGGACTTCATAATGCCTTAAAGAACATCCATTCTCCTTGCTCTGTATTCACGGTAGGTCAATTTAAGATGCATTTTTGGAGAAATGGCCTTTAATTGGAAAATCAGCATCTTCATTCTCCTCACGCAGTGGATTTGTCATTCCTTCCAACTGTGCTGTTAGTTTTGCAAATTAAATACAGTCAGACCTGCTTAATCCATGTCTCATTTAGCCATATGCCTGAGTGACCACAACTCAATGTGGTAAACAACGCACGCCCGTTCCTTGTTCACAAAGAGGACCAAATTAAACAAGCATGACTTTTACAGCGATTTCTATTGAACAGGGACGGAGTGAATGAAATTGGTGGCTTCCATGATACATACTGGAATAACAAAGGAGTGTTAAGGCAGATTGAAGATGAAATTGTCTCATTTTGGCCTCGCCCTCTGACAAGGTTTCCTCTTTTTTCTTTATTCAAAATTCCAGATATCATTCCAGCTGTCAAAATTGCTTAGAAGATGACGAGGCAGAGGGGAGTGGATGGGAGGGAGAAAACACACAGTAAGGATATTGGTATTTTTACCAATGAGGCACCTGATTTTTCTCTTTTGTTAATTTAAAAAGTCTATCTAATCAGGAGCTTAAGGATGGAAGAAAAGTTTACTGTATTTTTCTGAATTAAATTGTACAAATTTCTGTGTCAACATAGCAGGAAAATTTGATACTGAAATATGAGAGGAAAGGGGGGAAAAAAGACAGGTTTATCTGCAGCTGCCTTGGAAACTGTCCTTCTGTTCTAAAGGATGAGATTGCACTCCTGTATTTCAAAGTAAATTGCTTTATCTCAGTGTAACATTGCACTACTTATCTTAGGGCATATCTGCACTACCAGGATACCCCTTTGTGAGTGGAACAGTCTCTAGAAGGATGAAATGGTCTTTATTACTTTCTGCTCACCTTCAGGTCACTGAAAATGAAACATGCACCTATGTTTACCTACTCTGAGGTAGTAGTTTTCAACTTGCACCAGCTTAAACACTGTGTCCTGCTATGCTTGATGCACTGTACTTTGTTCTAGGTGAAAACTGGTGGGATCATACATAGAATACTGTGTCCAATTCTGGTCACCACACTAGAAGTTGTTGAGACCCTAGAAAGAGTAGAGAAGAGCAACAAAGATGATAAGGGGTCCGGAGGCTAAACCATATGATGAACGACTGAGGGAACTGAGTATGTCTAGTCTAGCAGTGTCATGATAGCAGCCTTCCAGTACTTCAGGGGCTGTCAAAGAGAAGAGGGGATTGACCTATTCTCCAAAACATCTGAGGGCAGGACGAGAGATAACAGGTGGAAGCTTGTCAAAGAGGGATCCAACCTAGAAGTAAGGAGAATTTTCCTGATGGTGAGAGCAATTGATTAGTGTTGGACTGGAAGACTTGCAAGATCTCTTCTGTGTTATAGGCAGAAGCAGCCACATGCTAAATGTGGAAATGAGCAGCTTCTCAGCCATAATCCATTTTTGAAAATAAATGTACAGTATTGCCCCAGATTGGCCATTTTGCTCCTGAATTTTGATGCTGTGTTCTTGTGGTGCTAGAGGGTTAAAAATAGAGTTCTGGCAAATCATGGGGAAACCATTAAGAGTCTAGAGCAGGCATGTCAAACTCGCGATGTCACGTGACGTCGCACAACGTATAGCGACCTTTTCCCCATTGCCGGCGGTTTCAGTATGATGCATCTGGCCTGCGGGCTGGCAGTTTGACATGCCTGATCTAGAGCAGTGTTTCTCAACCTTGGCCTTTTGAAGATGGGTGGATTTCAACTGTCAGAATTCCCCAGCCGGCAAAGCTCACTTAGTTGCAAGGGCAACTCAGAACCAAAGAAAGAAAGAGTCAGAAGAAACTTTACATGGTAAAGAATATAAATATATTTCTTGCTTACTAACATACCCAGATCAAAGGAAGTTCTATTTCCTGTGGCAAGCCTGATCATACTTCTATTTGAACAATACAAGTTAGGTTTACAAATATCAAAGTACATTATAACAAAAAAAAAAAAGGCAAATTTCTATCCTTCAGCACTTCACCCCGGGAAGCCATATTTAGAAAAGAAACCACAGAGCAGTGGGAAAAAAAAGGTGAAAGTGGAGAACTAAAGCAAATTGAGTTTACAGGAAGTTGGGCTGGGAAGAGAAAAAGAAAATTGAATGACAGCATGTGTTGTCGCCGTGAGAATTTTAAAAGTGACGGACTGCTTAGAAATCTAGGAAGCTGGCAAGGTGTGAAAATATTTGGCGCAGACACATGGGGAGCAAAGCAGAGTGTAAATAGAATATATTCAATCCATAGGACGTTCGTGATGGGTTGTGGAGAACTGTTGTTACAATTGGGCATATTAGCAGAACGTTGAAAAAGGCATGCAAACTCAACTAGCTTGGGATGTTATACTGGGCAGGCAAAGTATATGTAGTCCTCGACTTACAACAGTTTCTTTAGTTACCTTTCAAAGTTACAACAGCACTGAAAAAAAGTGATTCATGACCGTTTTTCACACTTATGACCATTGCAGTGTCCCCTTAACCATGTGATCAAAATTCAGACGCTTGGCAACTGTCTCGTATTTATGATGGTTGCAGTGTTCTGGGATCATGTGATCCTCTTTGTGACCTTCTGACAAGCAAAGTCAATAAGGAAGCCAGATTCACTTAACAACTGTTACTAACTTAAAAACTGCAGTGATTCATTTAACTATGGCAAGAAAGCTCATAAAACAGGGCAAAACTCACAAAATAATAATGATGATGGTGATGATGATGATGATGATAATAATAATAATAATAATAATAATAATAATAATAATAATAATAATAATAATAATAATAATAATAATAATAATAATAATAATAATAATAATAATAGAAAGGGACCTTGGAGGTCATCTAGTCCAACCCCCTGCTCAGGCAGGAAACCTTATACCAGGGGTAGGCAACCTTGGCTCTTTTGTGACTCGTGGACTTCAACGAGTGGACTTCAACTCCCAGCAAAGCTGGCTCAGGAATTCTGGGAGTTGAAGTCCACAAGTCATAAAAGAGCCAAGGTTGCCTACCCCTGCCCTATACCATTTCAGACAAAACTTAACAAAGATCTCATTTAGCAACAGAAATTTTGGTCTCAATTGTGGTCGTAAGTGTATAAACCAGGGGTAGGCAACGTCGGGTCTTTTATGACTCATGGACTTCAACTCCCAGAATTCCTGAGTCAGCTAATTCCTGACTCAGGAATTCTGGGAGTTGAAGTCCATGAGTCATAAAAGACCCGACGTTGCCTACCCCTGGTATAAACAAAGCACAAACAAATCCATAAAATTAATGCCTGATTCCTCCCATTTAAAATTTATTAAATAGTCATGCTTCAACACATACAGTACCTAAACTCCGCTGAAGATGTTACCTAGCCTGGTAACGAAACATTTGGAAACCAACCCACAAGTTCGGAGAACGAACCTTCATCCTCAACGTACAGTAGCAGTTGCTAGGCCTAATTACGCACCATCTCTCTGGGATTTTAGCTGAAGGCAAATTCTCAAGACCCATGTTCATTTTTCTGTTCCAACCCAGAAGTGACTCGGGTCATTAGAAGACTCTCTTTTATTTCATCTCCCTCACGTTCTGTTTTAATTTAACAACATGAATTCACAATGAAAGCAAAGAAATAGAAATGTCTCAAAGCTGAGAGAAAAGGAAAGGATGTAATAGATAGGAATGAAGGTGGCATGACCTTATGGAGTGGAGCTGGTGAATACATGCAGGGAAGTGAAGTTGTGGGTTTAATTATGAATGAAAGGGCTAGAATGGAAATCAGAATGTATGAGTTACAGCGATTTGGAGGTTTGTGATTTACATGAAAGTAGGAATCTTGCAAGCTATGTTGCATGTCACATTTCAATCTACAGCAATAATGGAAGACTCGGAGATGTATTTGGGGAAAATAGTGCAACTGAAATAAGATCCAGAAGGAAAAAAAATGTTGTTGTGTGACCTAAAGGGTTTGGTGGTAACTAGTTGAGACGATATAGAAAAATGGTAGAACCACATGTAGAAATACTAATAAATGAGCATGGTATTTCAATATATAATAATAATAATAAAGTTGGAAGGGACCTTGGAGGTCATCTAGTCCAACCCCCTGCTCTGGCAGGAAACCCTATACCATTTTGGACAAATGGCTGTCCAGTCTCTTCTTAAAAACTTCCAGTGTTGGAGCATTCACCGCTTCTGGAGGCAGGTTGTTCCACTGGTTAATTGTTCTAACTGTCAGGAAGTTTCTCCTTAGTTCTAGGTTGCTTCTCTCCTTGATTAGTTTCCATCCGTTCCATTAGTTTCCATGGTGACTGATATTTGATTAGAAAAAGATCTTTTACAACTAAATGCTTTAAGTGTATCTCTGAACATATTTACATGAGGAAAAGGAATTAATAACAATCTAAAAAGCTGAGTAATCTGATCATCTATGATGAAAGATTGAGAAAATCAATAAAGGATGCCAGAAAGATAAGTTCTGAGTGTGGAACTGACCGTTTCTACACAGTGTCAAGAGAGGGTCTTTGAGAAAAGTGGACGTGAAAAGCAAAATAGGAAATGAAAGAAGCTAGAGTGTGAGTAGAATGACCACAGAGAGGAAGAGGAATTCTGTCTGAAAGAATAGAACAGGATAGGACAGGACAGAAGAGTTGGAAGAGATCTTGGAGGTCTTCTAGTCCAATCCCCTGCTTGAGCAGGAGACTCTACCATTTCAGACAAATAGCTGCCCAGTCCTTCCTTCCTTCCTTCCTTCCTTCCTTCCTTCCTTCCTTCCTTCCTTCCTTCCTTCCTTCCTTCCTTCCTTCCTTCCTTCCTTCCTTCCTTTCTTTCCTTCCTTCCTTCCTTCCTTCCTTTCTTTCTTTCTTTCTTTCTTTCTTTCTTTCTTTCTTTCTTTCTTTCTTTCTTTCTTTCTTTCTTTCTTTCTTTCTTTCTTTCTTTCTTTCTTTCTTTCTTTCTCTCTTTCTTTCTCTTTCCTGAAATATAGTTCTAAAAGTATAGAACATAGATTAATCTCCCAAGATGAATGGAAAGAAGATGTAAGAAAGAACATGTGAAAGCTGTTTGGGACGAAGGGGGAAGAAATCTGTTGCAGAGAAGCACAAAAAGGATGCCGAGTTATAGTAACAGGAAATATGAAAAGGATATTTGATAGAATAATGAACTGAAAAAGGCTGTGGATGAAGGGAAAAAGCATATTCAGGTAGCCCTTGACACAGGATTGTAATGGTGCCTGTCATGATGGTCATATGTTTTGACGGTCATAACCTTTGTTGTGGCAGTGCTTAAGTGAATGTGGTGGTCATAAATTGAATGCTACAGTCATTAAACCAATGCTGTGGATGTCAATCAAACACATTTGCTTGCTATGACATGGTAAAACAAAGTTATGTGACCCTGGGATACCATAAAAGACTGTAAATGCGGCCTTGTTGCCGAGTGCCTGACGTAGAATCATGTGACTGTGAGGAGGGGACTGTTGGAACTTCAGAATCAGATCATAGCACCCTTTGTGCTGGTAGGCCGCAACTTTAGTGACCTGTCATAAGTGGGGGACTAACTGTAAAAATGATTTCTGGAGATAATGAGGATAAGACAGGGGTCTTCAAACTTGGGCCTTTTATGACTTGTGGACTTCAACTGCCAGAATTCCTCAGTCAGGCACGCTGGCTGAGGAATTCTGGGAGTTGAAGTCCACAAGTCATAAAAGGCCCAAGTTTGAAGAATCCTGGGATAAGAGAAAGACATCATATATACTTATATAAAGAATTGTAAAGTTGGAGCCAAAGAGATCAGAGAAGAGTGAAGATTAAATAGTAAAGATTAAAAGAGGCAGAAAAATGTAGAATTTATTTATTTATTAAATTGATCTATTACCCATCTCACTCTGAAAAGCGAATAATTTTGATACAGTCTAAATAATTTCTTTTTGCCTGGGCAACTTTAATGTAGGTGTGTGTGTGTGTGTGTGTGTGTGAGTGAGAGAGAGAGAGAGAGAGAGAGAGAGAGAGAGAGAGAGAGAGAGTGAGAGAGAGAGAGAGAGAGAGAGAGAGAGAGAGAGAGAGAGAGAGAGAGAGAGAGAGAGAGAGAGATCAAAAGGATATAAGGGGTGACCATGAGTAAAATTAGAGAACTGCAGGGCAAGAGTATGTTCAGGAAGAAGTTGTGGTTGAATGGAGTAGGTTAGATTCCAAAAGAAAAATAAGAAGGTAAATACTGTATAAAGCAGCCTATGGAAGTAGTAACAGCAAGGATAGAGAACTATAGGAGAACAACATTAAAGTTATTTAGCTAAAATTATTATTTAGCTAAAAGATAAGTTTTATTTATTTAGTTTTATTTTTCCATTTCCTTTTTCTTATCTCAGGATGTTAACTTCTTTTAACTTCTCTTAATATTTTTTTATTCCTTTTCTGTCTTCTGCATGAAAATTATCTCAAATTGATAATTATCAGTTTCAGATAATTTTAAAAATCTCAATTGATAATTATCTCAGGAGGGAAATGCATACATATAAATCTGTCTGTCTATCTTTAAATTGAATTTTAAATTGAATTAACTTTCATTAATGTTTTAAAGCAATTCATTCCTTTCTGAAGCTGGTGAACGATTGGTATGCTGAGTATAGTAAATACACACATGCCCGCATAGTATATATTAAACTATGGTTAAGTGGCTGAAATTTTGATGGTTATCTTGGATATGGGGAGAATTGAACTGGGTGAAAGTTTTTTTTATCTCTGTATCACCCTCAGGGTCATTCACTGAAAGCGAGAGGTGGGCATGGGTAGAAAAATGAAGGCGGCAAAAATGTCTTCTTTAACATGATGTATTGTTAAATTATGAAATTCGCTTCCAGAAGATATGGTGATGTGTTGGGACCATTAGTTTAATTGATTTTTAAAGAGAACTAGACAAATGCACGGAAGATAAAGCTGCCAAGGTTTATTAGCCCCTGATGGCTATGAAAGAACAAAACGGAAGAGAGAGCTATTGCTTTCTAAACTCCTTGCGAACTTCCTGATGCAAATACATGAATAATATTTATTAAGTTAGTTAGTTTCTTTGTTGTACCACAATGTCATCCAGAGGGAAATACTATATATCTCTGGTCTAACTCAGCAGGGCTTTTTAAGGTTCTAAATCTCCTATTTTACTTCCCACATCCATACAAAATCTGTGGATAATTTTATATAATTTCTCTGTTTCTTCCTTCCATGGATCACACATCATCTAGAATAGAAAGAATAGAATAACAAAGTTGGAAGGGACCTTGGAGGTCTTTTAGTCCAACCCCTGCTCAAGCAGGAGACCCTATACCATTTTAGAATAATGGTTGTTCAGTCCCTTCTTGAAAGCCTCCAGTGTTGGAGCATTCACAAGTTCTGAAGGCAAGTTGTTCCACTGGTTGATTGTTCTTACTGTCAGGAAGTTTCTTAGTTCTAGGTTGATCCTCTCTTTGTTCAGTTTCCTATATGACTATATAACTATGTGAGGTTTGACATTTTATTTGCTCCAAGACTAAATTCAGTGTTGGGCTAGAAATATTGACGGGATGTCCTCTGTCCTTCTTCCTTTTCTAAATATTTAGAACAGGTTTGAGACAGTTGAAGGAGGAGCAAATTCAGTGGTGGGATTCAGCCAGTTCGCAACACTTCGGCAGAACCGGTAGCCATAGACTTCCAGAAGCAGCATCCACACAGACAACCGGTTGTTCACATATTTGAATCCCACCACTGAGCAAATTTTATTGTTGAGGGAAGGCAAGCTTGTCTTATCTATTGTTTCACAACTCGATAATAGCCCTGACTTTCAAGATAAATCAAAAAAAGAAAAAGGGAAAAGGGAAGGGACAGAAAAGAAGAGATGCACCATTCTTAATTTCCTGATCATCAGTAAAGGTAAAATCTCTCTATCTCTCAAGGCAAGCTCAAGTACTGGAGATGTTGTGGTCATGATTCATAGTTTTAAGAATATAAGTCTTTAAAGAGGAGAAGAAATCTTCTGAATTGTGTCATTGGCCCATCTTCTTCACAAGAGAAGATGCTTTCCTTAGCAGTGGTCAAGGAAACTTCACTGCTACAAGATCAGTCTGGAACAGTGACTGCTTCCTGCTTTTTCTGCTCTAACTCCCTGATTACTTTATTGAGGAAATGGTCAAGAGAGAATTTTTTACCTGAATCTCTGTTGAACATGTTCTCCAAAGCACCTGAAGGCAGAACAAGAAGCAATGAATGGAAACTAATCAACCTAGAACCAAGGAGAAATTTCCTGACAGAATAAATAATCATGGAATGATTTGCCTCCAGAAGTTGTGGGTGCTCCAAAACTGGAGGTTTATAAGAAGAGATTAGTCTAAGATCTGTATGAAATGGTATAGAGCTGGGGTCCCCAACCCCCAGTCCGTGGACCAGCACCGGGCCGTGGCATAGCAGCAACTGGGCTGCACAAACAAGTGAAGCCCCATCTGCTGGATGCAGGCAGCACACAAAACGACGCCCCCTCTGGTCCATGGAAAAATCTTTCTCCACAGAACCGGGCCCTGGTGCCCAAAAGATTGGGGGCCTCTGGTATAGGGTTTCCTGCTTGAGCAGGAGGTTGGACTAGAAGACCCCCAAGGTCCCTTCCAACTCTGTTAGTTTGTTATTCTGTTATATTCACCCACTTAATGGATGCTGCTCTGTGCTGTCACATACAGTATTATTCCTCCTTCCATGTGTTCCCACTGGAATCTATTGCTATAAAGAGCAATCTCTTTCCTCTTGCTTATTATATTTCTCCCTAGTCTGGATTCATCAAGGCTGCAGGGGAGATATGATAGCTGTCTTCAAGTATCTAAAGAGCTGTCATGTAGAAAATAAAATTGCTCAGAGTTATTTCAGAAGTCAAGGCGTGGAATAATGGGTTTACATTACAAGAATGTAGTTTTGGTTGGACATCAGGAGAGAAAAAAAATCCTAATAGCAGGAGTTGCATGGAAATGCCATAGCTTGCCTTGGGAGGTATGGACTTTTGTGGAAACAATGGAAATTTGTCTGTTGGAAATTTGTAAAACCAGATTCCTGATGTGGGCAAGAAGAAGATCATCTTTAAGGTCCCTTCCAACCCTTCTATTCTATGGTTCTATCCCTTTTTAAAATCTTATTGTTGTTCAGTCACTAAGCTGTGTCCAACTTTTCACGACCCCATGGACCACAGCATGCCAGGCCCCCTGTCCTCCACTGTCTCCCAGAGTTTGCCCAAATTCATGTTCATTGCATCAATGATGCTATCTAGCCCCTTCTCCTTTTGCCTTTCATCTTTCACAACATCAAGGTCTTTTCCAAGGAGTCCTCTCTTCTCATTTGGTGGCCAAAGTATTTGAGCTTCAGCTTCAGTATCTGTCCTTCCAAAGAATAGTCAGGGGTTGATTTCTTTTAGGAGTGACTGATTTGATCTCCTTGCAGTCCATGGAACTCTCAAGAATCTTCTCCAACACCTTTTAAAAATCTTAGTAGTTCTCTTTTTTTAAATCCTTGTTCCATTGGTACTAATAGGTCATTTAAATTATTGGCTTTATGTGCTGTCATATATTTCTCTTTTTTTCTTGATTCACCTAGTACAATCTATCTTGACTGGTGCCCTGCAGTTACATGGATTTCTCCAAGCCATGTAGAAAGCATCAGACTGGAGAAAGTGTTACTTGTATACTGAATTCACCAAGCTGTTTAATAAATTCTGCCAAAGGATTTGTTCCCCTAAGATGCTAGTTGAGGAGACAGATGCTAATAATTTCTCAAAGCTTCTTGAGATATCTCATAACTAGTGACTATTGCAGTGTCTACCCATTTTTTTTTATTTTGCAGATTGGAAAAAACAAATATCTACTTGGGTACCATTTTTCATCCCCCATAATATCCAAGTCTTAAGAAAAATGCTGCTTCTTACTGTTTTAAGAAAACCCCTTAGGATGGATTTCTTTTTCTAAAGCATGAGTTGGTAACCTATGTGACCACAATCCTATTTTTATGGTCCCTAAGCATTCACAAAACACAGCACGGGTACCTATGCAAGCCTACCAATTTAGCAATGCGAGTCCCCTCCCTTTTTTTTCAGTCCTCAAAAGGTGCAAAATTCACCTGTTCAGCTCTTTAGTTTTGCACCTTTAAAACATCACTCTCCAAAATACACACATACAAAACGCTTTGATGATGCCAGTATATGCCTGATCATGACTTACATAGCCCTCAGAGGCCAAAAAACATTGAAACTTAAATGTGGTTCGTGACAGCTAAACAATTAATATAATAGTCTTTTTGGTAGAGAAATGAGGAAATAGGGGACAAATATTCTACAGTAGTGTTTGACTTAGCTTCATCAGAAATTAGCAGCAGAATACAATATTGTAATCTATCTTCCTTATGTGGGCACCGAGAATTAATACATTTATTTCTCACCTTTATTATCCAGTTATTACAAATAACTCAAGGCAATGAACATATCCAACATATTTTCCTCCTATTTTTCCCAAATGGACAATCCTGGGTAGTGAGTTGGGCTGAGAGTGACTGACCCAAGGTCACCCAGCTTACTTTCATGGCTAAGGTGGGACTAGAACTCACGGACTCCTAGGGATTGCCCGCAAATCACCCAGCTGATTTTCATGGTTAAGGTAAGGCTAGAACTCACAGTCTCCTAGGGGTTGCCCACAAATCACCCAGCTTACTTTTATGGCTAAGTTGAGACTAGAACTCACGGTCTCCTAGGGATTGCCCCCAATTCACCCAGCTGCCTTTCATGGTTAAAGTGGGACTAGAACTCATGGTCTCCCAATTTCTAGGCTGGTGCCTTGATTACTAAATCAGAATTTCAGTCACATAATCTTAGACATCTGAAGGTTACTAAGTGAGGGTATGTTCATTGGGAAGTCTGGGAGATGATTTTCTTATATAGAAGCCCTTAGAATTGGAGATTCTATCCTTGAAATATTACCTTCATGTAAGAAGGATACAAAAATGTCATTAGCAATGTTCTTCAGGAGCTATTTCAGTAAAAATAATTAAAAAGCAACACAGCTTACTTTTAATTTCGAGTGTCCCTATGAAAACAGTGGAATTTCATTTGTCATCGTCGGGTTTCCTATTTAACAGATCCTCTGTTAGTAGGCAGTGACATACTGTTTTCTGTACACTAATGAGCATCAGAATGAAAAACACCCACAGGCCCATTTTGCTGGGAGAGAATAGCGAAGTGGTCCCAAATTAGCAAACACCCAATAGGTCTTACCAGACAAGAAGCTGCTACCAAAGACTTTGGCTTTGAGAAATAAAATTTTAAAATATTATTCTCATGTGACATCTATAATTAGGGCCTACCAAGGTTCTAGATTTCAGTGGCAATTGTGACTCAAATTTAGGCTTCGTATGATCCTTGCAGTTGTTTTGGCAATAATTTTACAAGTGACTTCTTCTGAGGATGGAGAGAGAATCTGGGCCAAAGTCAGAGCTAGCATTCATGGTCTTCTGGTTTCTAGCCTAGTGCCTTGACCACTATGCCAAACTAGCTCTCAGTTCAAGCCTGAAACCGTTTTAATTCAGCAGAAACCTGGATCATGAAATACGTCAAATTTATGCCCCCTGGAGTAGCATGCATTGTTCTTCTTTTCCAGCTGCTATTTTCACAGACAAAAAGAAAAATAATTTCATGAGCCATTTGTCCTGTCAGAGTGTATGGATATCAGCAAGGTCACAAATACATAGTGGGCTGCAATAAGCTAAAGAGAATTATCAGTCATATTTTAATGGTTGGCAGTGGTTACCGAGGCTTTTTTTTTTGTTTTTGTTTTGCAGACTCAGGCAAATAAATAACAGCAGGCAGTTTCTCAAACTGCCCATTTTGCTGAATTAGACCGGTTTGCTACCAATTGTACATTCATATAATATATATTCATTGCTGAACACAGAGGGAAACAGCAAGGGAATTCAAAATCTCACTTGCTGGGTCTTCCTAACTTGCCAGATTAGGCTAAAATGTATTTGGATAGATTTTGAGTGTGGATCACAAGCCCCAATATAATTTACTTTTTTGGGTATTGCATGTTCTATGAGCAAAACTATTGTGTTTGTTACTCTCATTTGAGATTTAAATTTGTTGGATGGATCCAGAGACTAAGAGCCAAAGTTAGTATGGAGGGAAGTGTGTATTATTATCTTGATCTTCTTAATAGCTCCATGAACTGGCCATGAATGGGAAAATTTGGTACAGTTTGGGAGATCTCAGTGGAGGATGACTTTAGTATGCCTAGTTCAGTGGTGGCGAACCTATGGCACGCGGCATTCAGATCCCTCTCTGTGGGCACGTGTGCCATCAACCCAGCCCCACCTCCCCCACAGCCCCCTCACCAGCAGCCCCCCCAGAGGAGAGTCGACCCCCGGTGCAGCCCACGTGGAGCAGCGCAGCCAAGCACATGGCAGCCGGGCAGCAGGGACAAGACTCCGCCCTCACGCCCCGTTGCGCACAGATGATGCTGTTGGGCATGGGTGGAGGATGTGGTTGCCATGGCGCTGCAGGGCCGCCTGGGCAATCTGCTACAGCAGGCCGTGGAGGTGGTGGGTGGCCTGGCAGGAGGGCGGGAGGGTGGCAGAAGGGGCAGAGTGGGGCGGGGTGGTTTTGGGGCATTCAGTCTCTAAAAGGTTCGCCATCACTGGCCTAGTTCTTCTATGAGTCTTCTTCACTTAGTCACTATCAACATATTGCCTAATGGGATCCTTCTTCTTGACCTTTGTTGTTATTGTTCAGTCATTAAGTTGTGCCCAATTCTTCATGACCCCATAGACCATTGCATGCCATCTGCTCCTGTCCTCCACTGTCTCCTGTAGTTTGCCCAAATTCATGTTCATTG
The DNA here is from genome assembly GCA_023970755.1 of Azemiops feae. Classification (NCBI taxonomy): domain Eukaryota; kingdom Metazoa; phylum Chordata; class Lepidosauria; order Squamata; family Viperidae; genus Azemiops; species Azemiops feae. The sequence continues at coordinate 137,325 of JALGBA010001897.1, read as the reverse complement.
CATTGATGACACTAACTAACTGTCTTATCCCTCTGCTGTCCCCTTCTCCTTTTGCTTTCCATCTTTCACAACATCAAGGTCTTTTCCAATGAGTCCTCTCTTCTCATTTGGTGGCCAAAATATTTGAACTTCAGCTTCAATATCTGTCCTTCCAAAGAACAGTCAGGATTGATTTCCTTTAGGATTGACTGACTTGATCTCCTTGCAAGCCAAGCCTTCTCCCTTCTGGACCATATCTGCCAATAATAGAGGTTAATGCAACTGATGATTTCTCTTGCCATCTTCCTCCCAGGTTATGGGCACCAGCAAAAACTAATAATCCCAGTCTAAATAGTTGGCTGTAATGGAAAACAGAGATAACCTTGAAGAAAATATGTGGCAACTATTACAGAATTATCAGCTAGGTTTTGGAAAACAGGAAGAGGTGAGCAAGAAACTCAAGATTGGTGTCTTTCTTGGGTATAAAAGGGAGAGAAAGGGAAACTGTCTGGATTTCAAGACTCTTTTATTCTAGCTCATATCAGCAAAACACATACCAAGTATTATTTGTGGTGTCTGTTTCCTGTCCTGACCTAACTTGAAGGGCCAACATTGGCAAAGGGAATTCTGCCATACTCCCTAATTCTTCAATTTGCTATTCTGTGTGTTTATCATTTGTATCTTTATTTCCACCCCACCTCCCCACAGTGTAAATGGGTTTTTACTGGCAGTTTGCTTGAAAGTGGGATACATTATCTTCAACATGGAGCCCCATAAAACAATCTCTTCATTTGTGTTAATAGGGAAGAAAAAAGAAACAAACAAAATGGAATTATGTCAGCTTAATGCAAACAGTGGTGCTAGGTAGTAAAATAATAAGCAAAGAGCTTGGTTCTTTCCCGGATGATCTTTGCTGTGGCTGTAATAAATTGTTTCAATCGGCAGCTGTGGCTCCTGTAGGCTCAAGAGACTTCTAAGTCAGTTCTGATTCTTTGATGTGGTTTGGAAGGATTCATTTTCAGAATGCCTTGTTACCTAAACATGGTAATTTTACGCAGCACAGCAGGGTGATGGGGGAGGATTATTTTCTGTTATATTGATTCAACGTGAAGCAAAGGGAAATCTCTGTGCCTGCTGACAAATACTCTCCAAATTATCCCTGGGATCATTGTCCCCATGTTCCGCAGGAAAATGCAAAAAACAACAACAGTCTTTTAAAAGATGACTTGCATGTCATAAAATGCTTTTGCAAAATAGTCTTTTAGTAAATTCAGATTTTTTTCACGGCATTTTTATTAAAAGCAAGGTCTTACCCAATATCTATGACAATGCACACCCAATAGCAGGAAGGACAGAAGCTTGGAAATTATTGAATCAATACAGTAAATAGAGTACAGCAATATACCACCTGCAGGTACAATACTTATTGCAATACCCCTAAGATGGACCCCGCAAACCCCCAAATTAAATTGACCAGTATCTCAGGAGAAAGCCAGATCTCATGAGAGCTCACCATTCTTGTACGAAATTTTGTAAACTCTTGCATGAGAGAACTGACACCTTTTATGGGACAATGTCCAAATTCTGTTTTTTAAAATCTCTCATAAGATTTGATCATATTTTAAGATTAAGGGTGATTTCAAAAACTGGGGAACATCATGCCAGTTTGTGCAATGAAGCCAATGCATATTTAAAAATATCTTGCATACTTTTACACTAAGAAACAAGGTTGGGAAAGTGTTTCTCGACCTTGGCAAATTCAAGACATGTGGACATCAACTCCTAGAATTCCCCAGCCAGCTGTAGTACATTCTGGAATTCATTCTAATGTCTTTATCAGCAGTGACCAGAAGAAACTTCAGTTTTTCTTCTGTGTAAAGAAGTAACGGGCTGTGTCAGTGTTTGTGAGCCTGTGTATATTGGGACCCCAATAAGAATACAGCTGGGAGGGACCTTGGAGGTCTTCTAGTTCAGTCCCGTGCTCAAGCAGGACACCCTGAACCAGGCATGTCAAACTGGCGACGTCACATGACGTCGCGCAATGTATTGCGACTTTTTCCCCATTGCCGGCAATGGGGTGGGTGCGGTTTTGGCATGATGCATCTGGCCCATGGGTCGGGAGTTTGACATGCTTGCCCTATACCATTTCAGATAGGTGGCTCTTGAGCCTCTTCTTAAAAACGTCCAGTGATGAAGCACCTACAACCTCTGAAGGTAATCTGGTTAATTGTTCTCATTGTCAGGAAATTTCTCCTTAGTTCTATGTTGCTTCTCTCCTTGATTAGTTTCCATCCATTGCTTCTTGTTCTGCCTTCTGGTGTTTTGGAGAATAGGTTGACCACCCTCTTCTTTGTGGCAACCCCTTAAATACTGGAATACTGCTATCATGTCACCCCTAGACCCTCTTGTCTCTAGACTAGCCATACCAAATTCCTGCAACCATTCTTCATACTGTATGTTTTTGTCTCCAGGCCTTTAATCATCTTAGTTCCTCTTCTTTGCACTTTTTCCAAAGTTTCAACATCTTTTTTGTAATGTGGTGTCCAAAACTGGATGCAGTGTTCCAGGTGTGAATCAGAATCAGAATAGAGCTGGAAGGGACCTTGGAGGTCTTTTAGTCCAGCCCCCTGCTCAAGTAGGAGACCCTATACCATTTCAGACAAGTGGCTGTCCAGTCTCTTCTTAAAAACCTCTAGTGATGAAGCACCCACAATGTCTGAAGGAAAGCTGTTCCACTGGTTAATTGTCCTCATTGTTAGGAAATTTCTCCTTAATTGCATGTTGCTTGTCTCCTTCATTAATTTCATCCATTGTTTCTTGTCTTGCCTTTTGGTGCTTTGGAAAATAAATTGAGCCCCTCCTCCTTGTGGCAGCCTGTTGTGTGGTCTTACTACATGTAAGAATACATTTACACGAGAAGCCCTTTTTTCCAGTTTGTGATACATGAATGGGAGGGAAAAGAAGTTAAAATAGATCCTAGAGCAGCATCTTGAGCCAAAGTGTAATTGTTTCTCATCATGTTTCGAGATATATTTTTCATTGATTTTGAACTCAGTCATTTTGGGAGTGTTCCTCCCTTCCCCAAATTTAATTCCATTCTGTTCAGTTTTTGGAGAATTATTCAGCTGATGGACAGGCAAGAGCAGCATGGTGGTTTAGTGGTGAAGGTACTTACCTCCTACTCAGAAGGTTGACAGTTCAATCCTAGGTAGCAACAGATGTTTCTCTCCTAGGGCACAAAGAAAATAAAATCTGCTGTGAACTCCACATAGGTGTCAGGAAGGGCATCAGGTCAGTAAATGCTCAGCCCCAACTCTACCCTGAATTAAGGGGCTACAGGATTGTAAAAAGAAAGAGAAAAAGAAAAAGAAAAAAATCTGCTGATGGACAGGAAAGCATTCTAAGACCTTTCCATGACTTATTTCCTACACACCATTGGGTTGAAAAATGGGGCAAACATATGATCGATTCAACCAACACTGCAGACTTCCAAATTTCACAGGGATCTTTTGAAGATACTCTAATCTTACACCACCTATGAGTTGCAGGAGTGAAATTATCTGACATTCATGGACAGGATATTGCTGTTGATGGTTTACATATCTTGCTTTGCATATTGTCAGATATAATATGATTTATTATATTAATTTATTTATTTTATGTGCCACCCATCTCATTGATAAGGTGACTCTGGACCTTATGATCTGTCTGTCTGTCTGTCTGTCTGTCTGTCTGTCTGTCTGTCTGTCTGTCTATCATCATCATCTATGCAAAAGGGGAGATGGCAGCAATTCAGGCCTAAAATGTATCAGAAATACTTTCCTGGCTTTGGAATAAGTTTATGGGGGAATAAAAGCTTTATTGAATTACTTAGCCTTTATTGATTATTTTAAACCACAAGAAATGGGCTTAGTAAGAAAAAGTAGTAATCCAATTGATCCTAAAGGATAATATCGAAGAATATGCATTATATATTCTCACAGTCATTTTTCCTTTGTTATTACTTAGCACACTTATTACATAATATCAGGTACTAAAAGGTTCCAAGGGAGCTTTAATTCAAATAAAGAACTTGCTGTAGTTCCTTTACATATTTTTTTGAATTGCTTAAGACTATTTTTACAACATGCACATATACAACCTCTGCTGCTTGTTAACACCTGGATTTCCTAATTATTTTAAATGCAGAACTTAATTGCCTGTTGAACGTTTGCTGCATCGTTAAGATGCTAATTGTTCCAAAAGTTTCAGAATAAAAAACTTGATGTATTTTATAATCCTCCAAGGATTGAACAAAAAGCTTACAGGATTCATAGATTTTTTTTTAAAGGCCAACTGATGTCGTCCCCAAAGTTATTTATTGTTTGCTGCTTCTAATTAGAATCCTCAAATTGTGTTCAGTTGATTAATCAGTCTTACTGCAAAGGAGACAATTAAATTAAAGCTCACAGAGAAAGTGAACGGGATTGCTAACATGAGTTTGCCATTGGAATTTGATGGGGTGTTTAACGGGAGTCCCTGAGAAATTTTTCATCTTAAATAAACAGGATGTAGTTAGTTAACTACAGAACCTGAAAAGGGTAGTAGAACAGGTCAGATAAGATTCTACTGGTGGAAACTTAAGAAACAAAACTAGTGGGATAGAAACCAACAATCATGGCCCATACAAATTTCAGGCAAATCTTTGTCCCTGTCTGAAAACAATGGGATGCACACTTGTAGCAATTGTCAGTGTACAGCAGTTGTCTTAGAACAAGAGTGATTGCACTTCAGTTGATGAAGATTGATTAGACAACTGAAAGGAGGTACTACAACAGGAATTGAGAAAGGAAGCCTTAATGCATCTTTGTTCCTCTACTAATTTTAATCCGGGTAATCCAATTGGAGTTTTAGAAGGAAGGAAAAGAGGAAAGGAAAAACAAGACTAGTGGAAGAAAGTAATGACCAGAAGCAAGTCAGGAAGATACTCTGCAGCAATGGAACTCAGAAACATTATTTAAGACCTATGGAAGATACAAGTTCTGATCCTTTTAAAGGAGATGGGATGGTGGAACTCCGAAGGGCAGAGATGCAACTACAAGGGCAATTCGGAAATAAACCTCCATTTGGTTATTATTGACAGACTGACACCACGCCGGAAGTCAGCATGTCCCGACGCTTGTTATGGATGGCTCGTCTGAGTTTTCGTAAGGTTTCACAGTAGACTTCTGAATTGATGGTCGAACCACGCTTCATGAACTTCACTAGCAATACTCCTTTGGCATCTTCACATTTTAAAGCACTTAAAGTAAAATCAGAAAGAACATTGGCTCATAAAGTTCATGGCTTTTGTTATCCTTACACCAATAGTCAGAGAATGGGAAATAAACTAGATGATCTTGAACTCTAAGTATAAAAGGGCAAATATGATTTAATGGATATAATAAAGACCTGATGGGGTGACTCCCCAGATTGGACTATAGTGATTGAGGTATACAATTTGTTAAAACGAAATAGAAGCAATAGAAAAAGAATTGCACTTTTAACATGTCCACACCCACTCAAATATCCAGGTGAATTATCTTGGTGATACTGCAGACAGTATCTGGGTTGCAATTAATGGAGGAACATTGTTATTGAAGTTTCCTCTTGTTCAATAAATCAAAAGGGATACGTGAACGCTTTTCAAACAAAAATTGAAGATGTTTCTTTCACAGGAGACAAATTAGTAACAGTGAATAATTTTCACTTCCAGGGAATTGTTGTATATAGTATGTTTAAATGTGTGTTATGTGTGTGTACAGTTTGAGAGCAAGCAACTAAATTTCATTTTTAATGTGTGCCATTGTGCCCAGTAAAAAATGACAATGTCTATTCTGTCTATCTGTCTGTGTCTGTCTGTCTGTCTGTCTGTCTGTCTGTCTGTCTGTCTGTCTGTCTGTCTGTCTGTCTGTCTGTCTGTCTGTCTACCTACCTACCTACCTACCTACCTACCTACCTACCTACCTATCTATCTATCTATCTATCTATCTATCTATCTATCTATCTATCTATCTATTATCTATCTATCTATCTATCTATCTATCTATCTATCTATCTATCTATCTATCTATCTATCTATCTATCTATCTATCTATCTATCTATCTATCTATCTATCTATCTATCTATCTATCTATCTATCTATCTATCTATCTATCATCTGTCTGCCTGCCTGCCTGCCTGCCTGCCTGCCTGCCTGTCTATCTAATTTTTATTGCTGACAACTTTCTCATTTAGAGGGTGGAGAAAGTTAGAAGGGGATCATTTATTCTTTGTCTGGTATCAATCAATATGGAAGACTTTGGAAGCAAACGAATAAGGCAAAAATAATGTACTATAACACTGGGATTGTTGATTTTAAGAAAAACTAAACTTGAGTGTAGTCAGCCATGGAACTTGATTTTTTTTTAATGAGTTTTAATAAATTTGAAACCCTGATAGGTAGGATTCCACAGTAAGAGAAGCTAGTAGGAAAAGGAACTCAAGCTCAGTGGAAACTTCTAGTATGAGAGATACTAAAAGCACAGTTGCAAACAATTTCATTAAACAAAATGAGGGACAACAGGGGAAGTCAGAATGGCTGCCAAAAAAGTTTAGTGATGATCGAAAAAAGAGCATATATAGAAGATGGGAACAAAGAAGGCATTTGAGAAAATTAAACCTCAGAATGAAGTGAGGTCTTTTCCAAAAACAGGCAATTCTAAAGAGCAGGAAGACTTGGTAGGATTGAAATTTGAACCTGATGGAAACTTGGGCAGAGAATAACAGAATGACAGAGTTGGAAGGGACCTTGGAGGTCTTCTAGTCCAACCCTTGCTCAGGCATCAGACCCTATACCATTTCAGACAAATGGCTGTCCAATCTCTTCTTGAAAACCTCCATAACTTCTGAGGACAAACCGTTTCACTGATTTACTGTTCTCACTATCAGGAAATTTCTCCTTAATTCTAGGCTGCTCTCTCCTTGATTAGTTTCCATCCATTGGTTCTTGTCCTGCCTTCAGGTGCTTTGGAGAATAGTTTTATTCTTATTTAGAGAATGGTTTTGTTATTGCATGGTCTACATGGATTGTGCCATTTAGTTTTGAAACTTGCTATGATCTGTCTGAATCTTTCTTTTGTATTTGAAAAAATCCTGCAAATAAATGGAGTGTCAGATAATTAGAGGAGTGGAAAAATTGTTCCCTGGCTTTAAAAAAAAGGGGGGGGGAGAGGATCTGGGGAAATACAGATCAGTTAGTCCAATATTGATATCTGGGAGGTTTCTAGACCAGATAATAAAGAGATTGATCTGTAAGCACTTTGAAAACAATGCAGAAGTATTTAAATATAATATAATATAAAAAAAGATGTTGAGATTCTGAAAAGAGTACAGAGAAGAGTGACAAAGATGATTAAGGGCTGGAGGCTAAAACATATGAAGAAAGGTTGCAGGAATTAGGGGTGACATGATAGCAATGTTCCAATATCTAAGGATAAGGGGCTGCCACAAAGATGAGGAGATCAACCTATTCTCCAAAGCACCTGAAGACTGGACAAGAAGCAACGGGTGGAAATTAATGCAAGAGATAACCAACCTAGAACTAAGGAGAAATTTCCTGACAGTGAGAACACTCAACCAGTGGAATGGCTTGCCTTCAGAAGTTGCAGATGCTCCATCACTGGAGACTTTCAAGAAGAGACTGGACAGCCATTTTGTCTGAAATGGTATAGACTTCCTGCTCGAGCAGGGGGTTGGACTAAATGACCTCCAAGGCCCCTTCCAACTCTGTTATTCTATGTTATGTTAAAAGTCATAACAGATTTGTCATGAACAAGTTTGGTTAGACTAATCTTAATCTATTTTTGAGTAGGTAGCTCCCTTAATAGATAGTCGGTCCATTGTAGATATAATACATCTTGATTTCAGAAAAGTCTTTGACAGTAGGCCATGACACTCCTATTAGTAAGCTAGTTAAGGATGGCTGGATGGCATTACAATTAAGTGCCTCATCACGGCTTGAAAATTGTACTCAACAGTTTATCAGCAGTTCATCATACTGGCAGGAGATATCAAATGAGGTGCCAAAAGTTCAGCCTGGGGTCCTGTACTCATCAGCATTTGTATTAACGAAGATGAATGGAATCTTTATTAATTTTGCAAGATTGGGTGGAACAGCTAATACTCTAGAAGAGAGAAATAAAATTCAAAATAATCTTGACAGGTTGGAGAAATGATATCAGAAAAAAGATTAAGACAATAAGATCTTTACTTGGGAAACAAAAATCAATTTGATAGATATAGGTTGGGAATGCCTGATTTGATAAAACCACTTTAAAAAAATAAAATAAAAATCTTGGAATATTATTGAACTGGAAGCCAATTATAAAAGAGCAATGATATAGAAAGGGCAGATTGTAGAAATATAGTTCCCAAATCATGGGAAGCAATCACTCAGACTTTTTTGGCATTGGTCTGATCCAACTTGAGTTCTGTGTCCAGTTGTGAACATCACATTTTGAGAAGAATCCAGATGCATTGTAGTTTGACTGCCGAAGAGCAGTGAGGATAATCAGGCGACCAGAAATTAATTCCAATAAAAAACGACTGGAAGAACTGTGAATGTCTAGCCTTTAGGAAAGAAGACAGAGAGGATGTGACAGCTTTCCTGAGGAATCTGAAAGGAAATGGCAGAGGACAAAAGACCCATTCTTCATTGTTCCAGGGCATGAAATAATACTTCAAAATTACAGGAAGGTAGATTGCGACTGAATGTTGGAAAAATCATACTACAGTAAGAGCAATTGGAAAGTGGAAATTATTAGAAGAGAATATTTGTAGCTCAGGGTTGAACTGTGGGGTCCTTGGGACGCTCTGAGCTTGGTTGTTTTCTTGCAGACATTTCATTACCCAATTAGGTAACGTCATCAGTGCTACCGTGTTTCCCTGAAATTAAAACCCGGTCTTATATATATTTTTTTGCCTCCAAAAGAGGCACTAGGTCTTAATTTTGGAGAATGTCTTACCTTAGGAACACTACAGCCAGGCCTCCCACACCCCGACACCTGTCGTGCCGCTGCTTGACTTCTGCGGCCGCTTGCCGCCACTTGTGGCCGGACGCCATGTGGTGCATTGTGCCATTGCTACTCCTCCCGGCAGGAGGTGCTTTGTGGTGTTTCCGCTCCTCCTGCAGGATGCCGCATGGTGCTTTGCACTGTTTTTGCTGCTCGTGGCAGGATGCTGCATGGCTCTTTGGACCATTTCCACAGCAGAAACGGCCCAAAGCACCATGTGGCCTCTTGCCACGAGCAACAGAAGCGGCCTGAAGCGCATGAGCAAAAGAAGCGGCCCGAAGCACGCAAGCAACAGAAGCGGCCCAAAGCGCCGCACAAGCAGTGGAAGCGGCTCGAAGTGCATGAGCAGCAGAAGTGGCCCGAAGCACTGCACAAGCAGTGGAAGTGGCCTGAGGTGCCACGCAGCATCCTGCCGGGAGGAGCAGCAATGGCGCAATACGCCACATGGCATCTGGCCACAAGTGGCAGCAAGCGGCCACAGAAGAAGTCAAGCAGCAACATAACAGGTGTCGGGGTGTGGGAGGCCTGGCTGTGGTGGTAAGGTAAGTGGGTGCAGGGCGCGTGGGGCAGCTTAACCCCCACCCCCACCCTAGCTGGATTTTTAGGGCTTAGTTTTGGAGTAGGGCTTATATTAGGCCCACCCGCAAAAAACAAGCTAGGACTTACTATCGGGCTGAGTCTAACTTTTGGGGAAACACGGTATTAGGGAGTGGGGTTTGATCTCTTTTTATATACAAGTTATTTTGGAGTTCCTAAAACTTAAAGAAACTTAAATTCCTGTAAGTTAGTATTTGGCTTCTTATATGTTTTTTTTTTTGGAGGTGGGGGATGGGTCCGTCTCTCTCAACTGTGCTTAACACTTTTGCTGATTATATTCATTGGGAAGGGATGTATGGTAGACTATAGTGAAGTGGCAATTTTCCAGGAAGGAGAGAGCACATTCAAGGAGGGGGGGATGAGAAAAGAGGCAGCACAGCCCAGAGCTGCATCAGAGACAGAGGAAAAGAGTAAAGATAGTCACTCCCTAGAATCTCCCATATATATCCCTTAGGGCAGGGGTAGGCAACCTTGGCTCTTTTATGACTCGTGGACTTCAACTCCCAGAATTCCTGAGCCAGCCATGCTGAGGGGAAAGGGATAGGTTTCCAAGCTGAGCCATGCTGGCTCAGGAATTCTGGGAGTTGAAGTCCACGAGTCATAAAAGAGCCAAGGTTGCCTACCCCTGCCTTAGGGTGAGTAGTAAAGGTTTAGTCTGGCAAGATTCTGCCTATTGGGTGCAAATATTGGTTGGAGAAGATGATTGCTCAACATGTATTTCAAATACGAAGGGAAGAACATTAAAGATGATTCAAGAATTGTTGGCTTCCAAATTATCTTGCTTCTTTCAGACCTTCAATCCTGACTTTTAGATCTTTTGAAGAGGGTCTTCAGGACAGGGCACAATAACTCTGATCTCTATAGTTTTGTGATGTCCTCCCAGGAATTGCCAGATTGTACAGGTAGTCCTTGACTTACAACCACAATTGAGCCCAAACTTTCTGTTGCCAAGCGAGACAGTTAAGAGAATTTTGCCGCATTTTATGACCTTTATTGCCACAGTTGTTAAGTGAATCACTACAGTTGTTAAGTTAGCAACACGGTTGTTAAGTGAATCTGTCTACCCCATTGACTTTACTTGTCAGAAAGTGTCAAAAGGTGATCACATGACCCCAGGAAATTGCAACCGTCATGAATATGAGTCAGTTGCCAAGTGTCTGAATTTTGATCACATGGCCATAGGGATGCTGCAACAGTTGTAATGTGAAAAATGGTCATAAGTCAGTTTTTTTCAGGGCCGTGGTAACTTTGAACGATCACTAAATGAACTTGTAAGTCAAGGACTACCTTTATATCCTCAGCCAGACCAAGTACAATATTTTATTCATAGTATATTTTATCTTTATCTCCCATTCAAATAGTCTTTTTTACATTGTTGTCCCTGAATCTTATAAAGCCACTTAAACTGACAAGAAGCTTTCAGTCATAGTTACAACATCTTTTCTTTAGGAAAAGGCACAGCTCAGGAGAAGAGTGTTTACTTTGCGTGTAGAAGATCCCAAGTTCAATTCTTGGCATCTCCAAGAGGGGAAGGGAAAAAAAGAACAGTTAACCAGAATTTCAAAAAGGCTTGAAGTCTTGGAGAGCTGCTTCAGGTGATATTACAAACTATAATGAATCTCTCCACCTTCAAAGGACTTCTTTTTCAATCACGCAAGGGAAGACATTTTCCTGCATTGTTGTCAAGAATTGGATTGCATCTATTGTGGGGCTTATGTTTGATTCCTTTGCTCTCTGTCTTTAGAAAAGCAGCCAGGTTTTTTTTTATAAACTCTATTTGTGTATTTTAATACAATTGTTTTAAATTAGATGGTGTTTTATTGTCCTTGAATATTCTCTTTGGTTGTATGTGTGTTTGAATGTGTAATATTGTTGGTTGCCTTGCTCGCTCTTTGAATGACAGAAGATTTCTATCATTCTATCTGGAATAAGCACCCATGAAATAAAAGGTTTTATTTATTTTTATTTATTTATATATCAAACTTATTAAACCCCTCATCTCCCTTATAAAGGCGCAGTGGTTAGAAGGCAGTTTTGCAGGCTAATTCCGCTGATTGCCAGCGTTTCAATCCTGACCCGCTCAAGGTTGATTCAGCTTTCCATTCTTCTGAGGTTGGTAAAATGAGGACCCAGATTGTTGGGGCCAATATGCTAACTCTGTAAACTGCTTAGAGAGGGCTGTAAAGCACTATGAAGCAGTATGTAAGTCTAAGTGCTATTTCTATGGAGGCTTTGTCTTTCCACACTCGTTACTGAAATTGTCAGACAATTCAGACAAATGCTTTTGTTCCAAGATAATTGATTGATCACTGATATCTGCTGCCATCTTCCCTTCCATTGCATAGATGTGGTCTTCAATCGCCAAGAATTTGATGGGAACAACCTGTTGAATTTCTAGACTTTGTATGAAACATATTTATGTAGAAATTTAAATATTTTATTGGGGGATGAAATAATCTGTGTCTGTGTGTAAGTGTTCCGGAGGAGAATCTAATCTGAACTGATATGAGGAAAGCAGTGCATATAATTATAGCAGATAGGAAAGACAATGTAAACTTATAACAGAAAGTTAACTTCCTTGGCCACTTTAAGATGGGTGGACTTCAATTCCCAGAATTCTTCAGCCAGCAGTGCTGGCTATGGAATTCAAGGAGTTAAAGTCCACCCACCTTAAAGTGGCCAAGACTGAGAAACACTATAGCAGGGGTCTTCAAACTTGGCCCTTTTATGACTCATGGACTTCAACTCCCAGAATGCCTCAGCCAGCGTGCCTGGCTGAGGTATTCTGGGAGTTGAAGTCCATGAGCCATAAAAGGGCCGAGTTTGAAGACCCCTGCACTATAGGATGAGCAGAGCCGCCCTAGTATCTACCAGGAGGAGAATCTAAAAGTATTTCCCTTTTTGTATAGAAGCAAGGCAGAAAGAGGTAGCATCAGCTAAGTAATCTCTAATAAGCAAGCAGAATGATAAAGAAAGAAGGAATACAGAGTAAATTTTAAGTCTCTATCTATACTCCACTAGTGGTCAGTGGGTCATAACATGCTGAAAAATCAGTGCCATTGGATTGGATTTCCAAAATAATTGAAACTACTTTTGTACAAAACCCATAGAGTTCTAAAATACTGCCTCCCCCCCCAAAAAGCTATTAGTTATGTGTTTTGTGCTAAAATAAGCATTTTTACATAGCGTACTTTGGAAGATTTTGTTTGTTTTGTGCTTTTCGAGCCAGATATTACATTAATACCTGTTTGAAAAATGTATAATTTGAGAGTTAACATACCCTGATCTGCTTAGTAGGCAGGAAAATAGCTCAGGTTGGATGACTTCAAAACAAAGGCTGAATGAAGTCCTCCAGTATCCCACTTTAAGAGCTGGAAACCTATTTTTTTCACATCAAAAGACCTTATGAGGTATGATTTTTTTTAAAAAAAGGCGCAGTTTCTTTTAGCAGCATGGGCTTCATAGTTATGAAGTCCATACATACTTGCTTAGCAGGAGCTTGGCATACAAAAACCAAGAATGAATATTAAATCTGTCTTTGAATGTTGTATGTCATGCTTCAGTTAGTTCTGAATATATATCCTTTGAAATCCTTTTTTGATAGATAAGAACTACACTCAAGGGAAGAATCTGTCTGTCTCTCTCTGATTTTTTTTCTATGTTAGGACTATCACTTTATCAAAGAAATCTTGATTAATTGGACAAGGAGCCGTGAGGGCGCAGTGGTTAGAGCGCAGTATTTCAGGCTAATTCTGCCCACTGCCAGGAGTTTGATTCTTTTTTAAAAATATACATTTTAAGATAAGATAAGATAACCTTTATTGTCATTTTTTTACTGTGGGCACAACGGCACACATCAAAAATGAAATTTAGTTGCCTGCTCTCAAAGTGAAACACATACATGACACACACCTAAAACATACTATATACAACATATGTATAGACCCACACCCCTATATATACATAACAAATAAATATTAAACACTGTCCATCTTGAATATATAACGGGAGGAGGAAGCTTGAGAGTTCACAAGGTTAATGCTGTATGGAATGAAACTATGGCTGAATCTGGATGTTCTGCTGTGGATACCACGAAGCCCCCTCCTCCCAGAAGGTAACAAGGAAAATAGGTCATGAAGAGGATGTGTAGTGTCCCAGATATAAAGCAAATAGTAGGACACAATGGGGAGGGAAAAGGGAAAGTGAGGGGGAGAGGGGAAAAAGAAAAAAAAGACATTGACTTCCGATTTCCTCTGTTGCAGTTGAAGGAAGCATTAACATTGAACCTCAACTTTTTACTTTTCCATAATAGTATAACTAGCCATTTCTATAACAACAAATCAAGCTAATCAGTAAAATCCAAAATCAAAGTTTCATTTTTCCCCACCTCAAGCACAAAGTCCAGAAGTGGTCTCCACAAAGTACTTATATTCTTTTATTTAATCAAAACAGTCAGTTTAGCTACCTCTGCCAACTCCATCAAATTGTGTAGCCATTTGTCCATAGTGGGAATCGAAATGTCCTTCCATTTTTGTGCATACAGTAGTCTAGCTGCTGTCAACATATGTAAGATCAAAATTTCAATTTTTTTTCCAAGTGTTTTTCCATTAAGCCCCAAAGAAAAATTTCTGTTTTGGCTTTATCTTTACTTTAAGGATTTTCTGTATTAAAATATGAATCCTTCTCCAATATTTCTTTGCTTTATCGCATGTCCACCATAAATGGTATAAGGTGCCTTCTTTATGTTTACATTTCCAACATTCAGAAGTTCGATCCTGACCAACTCAAGGTTGACTCAGCCTTCCCTCCTTTGGTAAAATGAAGACCCAGATTGTTTGGGGCAATATGCTGACTCTGTAAGCATCTGGCTTTGTGGAAAATGAAGTGATCTTTGCAAAGATGAAAAATACTTGGAAGACATACTGTGAGCCACTAAAAAGAAAGCACAATTCCCCATGTGGTGTCTGTAAATTTCTGAGGGAAGGATTAACACATTTATAGCTAGTGTTTTGTTCCACCATGGATTCTTCTTGGAGTCAAACTTCAAGATTTGTCTCTAGAAGAATTCAGAACAGAGTAATAGAGTTAGAAGGGAATAAGCAGGAGACCCTATACTATTCCAGACAAATGGCTGTCTGGTCTCTTCTTAAAAACCTCCAGTGATGGGGCACCCAGAACTTCTGGAGGCAAGTCGTTCCACTGATTAATTGTTCTCACTGTCAGGACATTTCTCCTTGGTTCTAGATTGGTTCTCTTCTTGATTAGTTTCCATCCATTGCTTCTTGTCCTGCTTTTAGGTGCTTTGGAGAATAGGTTGACCCCCCTCTTCTTTGTGGCAGACCCTCAAATATTGCAGCATTTCTATCATGTCACCCCAGTCCTTCTAGCCATTAATTCATGGCAAAATCCTTTTATATCCCTAGAAGGAAATGCCTCAATTTCAGATGGAATTGCTCATCTGCAGTTTAAATTGAATCAACTAAATATTTCACCATGATTGATTTTTCCCCTTACAAGTAAAGCAATAGGCATTGCTGTTCTCCTACCAACCCTAATCTCGGATACTATTAAAAAGTACTAGAGAACCAGGAAAAAAATGTTTCAGGGGACATATCTGTCTTATGTATTGCTCAGACTGACTATCTTTGCCGCATTCATTTGAAACAAGCTTAATGTCTCCCAGCTGCATTGAACTCAACAGATTTATCCACACTTTTAACAAAATTCAGCTGGAGACTTGATTAGATTTGTATCCCGATTTCTTGCTGAGTGACCAAATTACAGAAAAACGAACAAAATAAAACAGTAAGGGTGTAACACACATCTCTGCAGCCTATGGTTGGCATATAAGATACTTGAGAATCTTACAATCTATTCTGTTATTTTTCTGACTCCCTCTGTAGTTGAAGGAAAAGCTCACCATTCATTAAAATGTTAGGTGAAAATAATGAGTTTGCTATGCACCACAATATTTGTCATTCACATCATAGTATGTGATGTTAAATGTCAAATGTGTTAGAATTAATGTGTGCAATTGAAGAGAGAAGATTTTGTCTTGCGTGGAAGCTGCCAAGAAAATGCTCTACTATACTTTGGGATTCTAAGGAGGGGCACCACTTTATAATCCCTTGGACCACACTTGGAATATTGCATCCAGTTCTGATTGCCACGATACAAAAAAGATGTTGAGACTCTAGAAAGAGTGCAGAAGAGACCAACGAAGATGATTAGTGGACTGGAGGCTAAAACATGAAGAATGGGCACAGGAATTAGGTATGTACAGTTTAATTAAAAGAAAGATTAGAGGTGATATGATAGCAGTTTCCCAATATCTGAGGGGCTGCCACAAAGAAGAAGGGGGAGGAAATCAACCTATTCTCCAAAACACTAGAAGGCAGGACAAGAAGCAATGGATGGGACCTAATCAAGGAGAGAAGTAAGCTAGAACTAAGGAGAAATTTCCTGACAATGAGAACAATTAATCAATGGAAAGACTTGTCTCCAGAAGTTGTGAGTGCTCCAACGCTGGATGTTTTTAAGAAGTGATTAGACAATCATTTTTCTGAAATGGTATAGGGTTTCCTGCTTGAGCAGGAGGTTGGAATAGAAGACCTCCAAGGTCCCTTCCAACTGTGTTATTCTGTTATTCCATTCCCAACGAACATTCTCCATTTGGAACTTTATAACTTCCAGCCTTAATTTTCTATTTACTTACAATTTGGAAGAACTCTTACCTACAAAAGTGTCTTGCTCCCAAGAGCTGTTACTTTCTGCACTTGTGGAGGCAACTTTCTTGTGGATTCAGCAAATGAATGTGGGTATAGACAGTGCCCCCTCCCCATGATTTCTTATAACCTTTTGCTCATGGCAACACTATCAGTTCTCATGATCTAGCCCCTTGTTTCTTAAAATAATAGTCTAGAGACTAAGCACGAACAAATCTGTTCATTTATATGGAGGAATTTTGTGACCTTTGGTAAATTCTCACTAATCTGCATTGGCCAAGTTCTAGCAGTGCAATTACTTCCAACATAATGTGATTATGTCAAGATTCTGTCATGTATTTAAGCTTAATCCCCTGTTGTAAGCAGCAATTCAATTTAACTCATTCATGACAAATAGCAGACTAGTCCTCAAACATATCCAGCAGAGGGAAGCTAATCACAAGTCTAAACTGTTCCCACCCCTAAAGTCAAAAGAGAAAAAGATGAGACCCATAATTTGCTCCCATAATTCACCATGAGTTCAAACTTCATTGTGCATGAAGATGATTCATAGACAGCCTTTCAAAAGGAAAGACATTTTAGTGATAGTCTCTTTTTGAAGTATGATGATTATCAACTTGGTGACAGGATGGCTACAGGAATGTCTTGTGTTGTCCCTTCTTTCATTGTATTCATGTCTTCCAGAGTCTCCCTGGCTCACCACACTTCAAACAAATTTCAGGAGATGTCACAAAAACATTCCTTTGATGAAGCGTTTTTTGTATTTGTGCTCCTTTCCTTGTTAGGAGGAAACTCCTGCCCTTCAGAAATTTTTTCCCATTGGGAACTTTAGAGAAACCAACCAAACATTTTTTGCTGACAGATCTGAGGAAGAGTTTCAGTTCATGAGTTCTTGGTGTTCAACCCCTTTTGTGCCCATCAATATAAAGATGGAGCTTTCCCATTAATTGATGACCAGAGAATCTGTCCCTAACTATCACGATACCAAATGAGAACAGCTATTACTACAATAGATCAGTTCTGTCTTTTTGTTGTCGATTTTGTGACATTATATCACATTGATCTAAGGGATCACCTGATTTTGCCAAACTCCTTAAGATCTTAGTCGTTCACAGTTAACTGCTGGAGCAATAATTCTGTTTCTCAGAGTTAATCTAGCAGGAAAGCAGGGCTTTGCATGCTAGTTAGTTAAACTTTAATCAATAATTGATCAAGGGCTGGACATGCTTTGGATTCAGTCTCCAAAATTGTTTCTAAGAGATGGGAATACAAACTTTTCATCTATTTGCAAAAATGGAAAGCAACTGGGACTTTTATTCCAGGATTGTGTGACAGCTGCAGTAAGCAGCTACATTATATAAGAAAAAAGGTATAGTTGCTTTAAGTCAGCTGGATTATATAAGGAAGGCAGCTATATTATATAAGAAAAACTCCATCCTGGCTGGGAAATTCTGGGAGTTGAAGTCAATACATCCTAAAATTGTTTGAATATTTTTTGGAGATTCAATGCGAAGCACTGAACAGCCTACTCTTAGTAATACAGTAGCCCTTGACTTAAAACAGTTCATTTATTGACTATTCAAACTCTGAAAAAAGTGACAGATCACCATTTTTCACACGATCATTGCAACATCCACATGATCACGTGATCAGAATTCAGATGCTTAACAACTGGTTTGTATTTATGATGGTTGCATTGTCCCTGGGGTCATGTGATCACCTTTCACGACCAAGCCAAGTCAATGGGGAAGCCAGATTCACTTAACAACCATGGAACTAAACACCTGCAGTGATTCATTTAACTGCGGCAAGAAAGGTCGTAAAATGGGGCAAAACTCAATAAATGTCTCACTTAGCAAACATTTTGGGGCTCAGTTGTGATCATAAGTCAAGGACAATTTGTAAGATCCTGGGCCTGTTTGTGTCTTGGTTATTCTTAATGTAAATTAATGTAAATATAGTTTCACTTTTATAATGAATCAGGTGGCTAACATTTACGCAATTATTAGATTAGTTTAATTTTAAAATTCAAGTTAAATGTATTGGCTTGCTATTATGTGACTCAGGCAATTCCCTTAGCTTATTATTCAATCTATCAGGGGATAACTATACTTATAATTAATTAGGTTGCTGAATGGACCAACTCAGTGACCAAATTAAGTGTAAGTCTAGTTAAGTATAATTACAGTCTTTCTAAACTTGATGTTCCAGGACTAGGGTCAGTTCCGAGTTCCAGAGACCCAGGAATAAAAATTCAGTAATAGGCACATCATAATAATAATGGACTTTTTCCAGTGGCCTGTTCAATGCACTTCCTGATGTCAGTACTGAAAACCAAATTGAACCTGATGAAGAATGGACGAAATAAAACACGGTCAGGTTGTTAGGGGAACCAGCACTCTGTGTCCATTAGCTTTCAACATATATGTAAGGACGATTTTTACTATTTGCCAGATCGTCATAATAGGTCACACCACGTCTCTCTTGTTCTGTTCAGAACTTGCAACTTGCACGGTGCAGGCAGCTTCTAAAAGCAATAGCTATGACTCAGTTGATTTTAACTGCTCAGAATAACCAGCAGTTCTGAACTTCATTCTTGCTCTGATCACAGAGAGTTGGGTTTGGCATCTTGCTGAGTCTGTTTACCTCCTACTTTTGAGTTTGAAAACCTGCTCCAATGGCTCAGGACACCTACCCTTCTCTTAAATCCCATTTGCACATAACGATCATGATTCAAGAAAAAGTTGAACGAAAATATGGCTTCCTTCTCAGCATGCGGTAGCAAGTAATCATATCATTACTCCATTTTGCAAAAAATAATAATATTGCATCTAAGTTGCTCCTCGGCTCTGGGAAATTTAGAGCTCATTTCGGTACTAAACGCTCTGTTGCTCAGTCTCACTCACCCGAGCAGAGATAATAAACAGATATGGAGTTGATATTACTGAGGTTTCTGTACCTCATCCTGATCTCCATTGAATGTTTTCTTAATTGTCTTGATTATAGTCAATCACACTTGCACTCTGGTATTTCATACTGAGAAAAGGATTCCCTGTGTGCTCTTTGTTGCATCTAGATTCTTCCGAAATATACACTGCAAAGCTATTCAAAATCAGCCTCATCCATTCCAGTAGGTGACATGTAAGGTTTCCATTTAATTGGCGCTTGGAATTCATGAACAGATATATTTCTCTTCATTTGTGCTTGAGTCAAATGGCAATTATTTCCTACTGAAGGCTGCAACTCACCTCAATAATGCTAGATGTTAATGTTAAAAGGGAAATGGGGGTAATATATATAATGTTTGTATTGATTGACCCGGTGAATGTCTTTGAATTTATACCTCATTTTTCTGTTTATTCTATATTTTTATTTATAGCTCTTTTTATGACCTTGTAATCCCTTAATTTGGGGTCGATTTGTGGCCACTGGATGGAGCCGAGTGTTTACTGATGAAAACAAGGTGAATATGACCAATTTGCTCTGCAAAGAAACATAAAAATTACTTATAATGAGCCTTCAATTGTTCTGACTCTGCCACCATTCTAATGGAGGAGAGCTACACAGATAAGCATTGCTGACCTGTTAGGCGCAGATGCTCAAAAGGCAGAGAAGTTAGCTTTCTACTCTGCTCTCATTGCCATGGAGTAGGATTTAAAGTGGGCTGGAAAATGGGGTCCATTCTACATTCAATCTTATCCTTCATAGGGAATCCTTCAATTCTCTACCTAGGTTACCTATTTTTTAAATTATTACTTGTTTAACTATTTTATCCAGTAAGTTTTATCCTCCATGGTAGCAATCAGAAATAAACCACTAATCCCCCTTTACAGCAATCATAATTGAACAAAACCTGGTGACTCTACTGGATATTTCTGCTGACAAATCAGCTAGCAGGAAGATTACATTGATCTTCTCCAATTTGCTCAGATGATTAGCTAACAAAGGGGTTACTAGGTCAAAGCTCCAAGCTGGATAGAATAGAAACCACAATAAAACATCAGAAATAGATCCAGACATCTCTCTGGTAAACTAAGGTCCTGGCTGATTCTGTTACAGGTAAGAGTAGACTTAGTGATGATAGAGTTAACTGTCTGGGCATCTTTATATTCCATAGATCAGCCAGGACTTCAAACAGTATTGCTGAGAGACAAGGCAGGAAATTTCCTATATACATTCAGAAACCATCTTAATCTACCAAACACTTGGCTTGGACCATTTAACTACCATGGACCATTTAACCATTGAGTCTACTCCTGCAAAGATTTATAGCAACTGCCTCAAAATGACCTGAAAGTGATTTGTCTGTGGCAATTTTGTTACAAAAAATCCTCTGTTTTCAGATCACTGGCACCAGCTGAATGGAATACCAAATCCAGTGTGTGGACTTCTGCTGTGTGGATCATAGCTGGTGGAACAAAACTTGAGCTGCCCCTTATTGGATGGTGCACTAATAATAATCTTACACCAGTGTTTCTCAACCGTAGCATCTTTAAGATGCCTGGACTTCAACTCCCAGAATTCCCCAGCCAACATGCTAACTGGGGAATTCTGGGAGTTGAAATCCAGACATCTTAAAGTTGTCAAGGTTGAGAAACACTGCGCTTCACTGTCCTGCTTGCTCAAACACTGCAGGAAACCCTCAAAATTGGTGGCCAAATTGAACTTCTGGTCCCTGAGGTTTCTAGGCTCTACATCTACATGATCTTCCTACCCTCTAGCCTGGTCTTTTGCATCAAAGAATGACTTGGACAGTAGAATACATCTCTTTTCTTTTAGTGAGTTCAATACTTTTTAATCCAGAATTAAATCTTGGCAAATACATGATTTATCATGACATGATCTGGCTTCAAAAGGAATGGTTTTTGGAGAATCTGCTTTCCTTCTCACCTAGACATCCTTTATTAGATTGCAGCATGAAAGAAAGGGAAACTTACTATTGATTAATCTTTTTTTTTTCCTGAAAAAGCTAGTTTTAGTGCCCCATCGTTATTCTTTCATCTATCTAGTGCAGCAGTGGAAGAAACTGAATGAGAAAAAGGCTCAGTTTTAATCCCTAACATCTCACAAAACCTTGAATACAGCAGTCACAGAATTTATGAGTGCAAAAACAGGGGTGAGTAGGAATTTGGGGAAAATATAGCCCCAAAATATCTTAAAGGGGTTGGGGTTACCAAGATGATCTTAGTTGAGACCAATTGAGAAGAAAAAGCACTTTACCAAAACACAGTAGTTTTAATGGCATTACTTTGGATTTTATTTAATATTTAACATAAGTGGCATTTGAAACCTATGCATTTTGTTTTATTGATGAGCTATTAACATTGTCTTTTTCTCTCTCATCTTATTAATGTTCTGTCTTTTTAGTATATTTTGAATCCCATTTTGAAGTTCAGTTTTAATTTAACATTAGACTGTTTTTAATCTATCTTCCACTTCAAAAATATGTCTGTGTTCTCAGGGAGCAAAATATGAAATATCTTAAACTTGAACATCTGGAATATGAAACCAACAAGTCTTACATAAAATATACTTAATCATCTAAGGTCCTGATCATTCTGAAATGATGCATTAACCTTCCCAATCAAGAATGAAGTTTGTTGGAGGACTGTAGGCAAAAGAGTTGAGATATCAAAGTGACTTTCAAAGATATAAATTCAGTATAGTAGACTGTATTTCAAATTGGGCCAAGCCAAATGGAAAAATAATTTGATTTAAAGATTGAGCTTTGTAGATCCAATTTCTAATTCTTTCTTGATCCATGCATGGGAAGATGGGTGACTAAAGAGAAGTAGGTAATATTCTTGACCTACACATTTGCTTGAACATTTGACCTCTGTAGACAAATAGGTACCGTATCTGTCTGAACATGCATTTGCTTTGGATGGTAAGATGAGTGGAATACAAATTTTAAATTAATTATACATACATACATACATACATACATACATACATACATCTTCACATATTTGTAAGGACCCTGGACAAAATCTAATGGATTCATCCACAGTTGATGGATGACCTCCATCTGAGACTCTGAGCAATACAACATGCATAAGAAAACAATGGGGCTTAGGAGCCACTTGCTAATATTCTCAGCCCTTTTACTTCAGGAACACCAGCACTGACTTATCTTGATGTGATCGATATGATGTATAAAGTTGCATCCTTTCAAGAATGTTATCAGGATACATATCATTTTGCTGTTGTCATGGTGAGTCTCCAGGGCTCCCAAGTAGAATGTTGGGGACTGAATCTGGGGCCTTCTCCAAAATTTCAGCTGTATCATTGAGTTACAGCATTTGCTGATATTTGCCTTTTATGGTGGCGCAGTGGTTAGAATGCAGTATTGCAGGATAACTCTGCCCACAGCCAGGAGTTCAGTCCCAACCGGCTCAAGGTTAAATCAGCTTTCCATCCTTCTGAGATCAGTAAAATGAGAAGCCAGATTGTTGGGGGCAATATGCTGACATTATAAAATGCTTAGAGAGTCTTGTAAACTACTATGGAGTGGTATATAAGTCTAAGTGCTATTGCTATTATTTTGCACAAGACCTTTAAAAATATTGTAGGACATGAGTATCTCAATATTTCCCAGGTAGGTAATAGGGAGAACATCTGGAGAGCTTTTATTTTCATAGGAATCCCAGGACAAATATTAGCACTAAATCTTCTTGAGATCCTAAGGGGTTTCCAACCCTACTTAAAGGCGTACAACCTTGCATCTTGTTGTATTCTGAAACAACAATTACTGTCATGCTCATCCATGCAGATTTGTCAAATATGTGTAAACAACTGGAAAGCAATGGTATTATCTGCTGAAGCTCACTTAAATCTAAAACTTCTCTTTTTTATGGTACTGTATTATAATTCCAAGCTATGCACTATCCTTGGGCACTTTGAAAATCAATACAGTATACATATTTAATGAGCAGAAGCTTTTGAAGTGTTTAAAGGATTGGCTGGACCTGAAGTAGAAATATGTATTTGCTTGGGCTTTCTAGAGTGTTCCATAACAATCCTTTATCACTTTGGCTAACAAGCAGACATTTTGATTGACAGCAAGCTTTTATGAGAGTACAAACTCTGATTTGAAAAGATAAGTTTAATTAAGTATGCTCGGAAAGGTCTGCAATCTGCTTTGCTGGTGTGCATAATTAGTAGCGGCATCCACAGAGAACTGACTCACAGTTGGCAAGAAGGCACAGGTAGTGTTGTGATGCAAGTCTCAGATCATCTGAACATGATATGGGTCTGAACGGGTCTTGCATTGTGGCATCCACCATCTTGCCAATTTCAAACTCCCCACTATAGAGTCATGCTCAAAAAGAAACAAAATCATCTCTCAAGGAGAACAGTTGTAAGAAAATTAAGAAACAAAGCTCGGATAAGACACTTTAGCACAACACACAAGATGATATTAAAAGTGTTCCAATGTCTAGAGGCAGCCATAAAGAAGAGGGGATCAATCTATTCTCCAAAGCACCTGAAGGCAGGACAAGAAGCAATGGATGAAAACTAATCTAGGAGAGAAGCAACCTAGAACTAAGGAGAAATTTCCTGACAGAAAAATTAATCAATGGAATGATTTGCCTCCAGAAGTTGTGGGTACTCCAACATTGGAAGTTTTTAAGAAGAGATTGGACACCCATTTGTCTGAAATGATATAGACGCCGCAGGGGTAGGCAACCTTGGTTCTTTTATGACTCGTGGACTTCAACTCCCAAAATTCCTGAGCCAGCATGGCTGGCTCAGGAATTCTGGGAGTTGAAGTCCACAAGCCATAAAAGAGCCAAGGTTGCCTACCCCTGAGTTTCCTACTGGAGTGGGGGGATGGACTAGAAGGCCTCCAAGGTCCCTTCTAACTTTGTTATTCTGTTATTCTAGTATTCTGTTAAAATAGACTTGGATAGTTTGTGGCTCAGTACTCAAGGGAAACCCATAATAATCTTAGTACATTACATGGGCCATTTTAAGCCGCCATTTCATAAGTCAAAAAAGCATAGCAATTATCTTTGGTTAATCTGCTATTAAGATTAATGTAATATACAGGAAACCCATCTTGAACAGGTCAAATTCTTTCTCTTTACAGAGGAGAACTATTTTCAGGGTTGAGGGTTAAACTTTAGAAACATCTGGACAAAGTTGAAGGAAACACAGGTCCAATTCTAGTTTGGTGCAAAGAGTTAAATATCAATTCCCGGCAAGAAGGTGCTTGGTGAAGGTGCTATATCAAGGCAGATATATTAGGTTATTATTTTTATCTCATTTGTTAAGTGTGCTTGATTCATTCTATAAGAACAGATTTGACTGTATAATCATTTTTTGTGTATTACAACAATATTTTTGCACACTTCGCTGAACTGCTCATTAAAGGCTAGTCTCTTGAGTGCTGTAAGTTAGCGAAACCAGCTATCAGGTTTTCTATCATAATCATAAAAAGAGAAATACTTTCCCGTTTCAATATTTATTTTTTATTTATTTACGGCATTTCTACACTGCTGACTGCCGGAGATACCAGAATTATATATAAAAACACCATAAATATAACATATGAAACAGCCATCCTCTTAGCCAACCCACAGGGGTACCACTTTCTCAAACATTAAGGGCTCTGCAGAAGATATTATTCTTCTGAACACCCAGGAGATGGTTAGAAAAGGCACCATTTGAAACCCAGGGGACAAAATTTCCCATAGTACTGTGCATATTCATTTATTTCAAATTCTTTTATGCCTTTTTAGTGATCTAAATCTAAGTGCCTTACAATAATTAACAAATTACCAAATATATCAACTAACAAATGCAGTAATTATAACTTATAAAACAGTCCTAAAATAAATGTAACATTTTATAAGAAAAAACTCCAACCAGATTCATTCTAAGCTCAGGCACAACCCTTGTACCCAAGCACACCTTGCCAGAACCTTGATTTTCAGTTTCCCATTAGTTAAAATTAAGAGTGTGGTTCTGACATCTGGTGGATAGGTATACCACAGGATGGGTATTCCTGCAAATAATGCTTGTCTCTGAGTCTCTTCTCCCTGCAGTCTGTTCTTTCTTCCTTTCCTCTGATCTCATTCAGGGATGGTACTCTTAACATCCCAAATTCTGGCTGAAGAGACTAGATGTGTTGGTTCTACTTGGGATAAATGGTCCTTTTGATACCCAGATGTCAAGCCATAAATGGTTTTATAGACTACCACCCTAACTTTGAATTGAATCCAGAATGCCTATCAGCTACCACTGCAGTGCTTGCAGAACTGATGTTAGACATCAGTGGCGACTCTTACCTGCCAAGTGAGGAGCTGCTACATTTGGTACTGCCTCCAGCTAAAAAAGGAGAGAGGAGAGGAGAGGAGAGGATAATCGTTAGGAAAGAAAAACAAAAACATTGAAATTTGGTGTTGGCTGGAGAGAGAGAGAGGGGGGGGAGAGAGAGGGAGGGAGAGAGAGGGAGGGAGGGAGCCAGGGAGGGAGAGAGAGAGAGAGAGGGAGGGAGGGAGGGAGAGAGAGAGAGAGAGAGAGAGAGAGAGAGAGAGATGACTGTACCAATTAGCTTCTGACTGGGTAGTCAAAATGTAATCATGTGCACTGGAGACAATAAAGGTTTGCTCTAGTACTACACTAGGTGTGCCATACTTTGATTGCAAAAAACCAGATGATCTCTAGATGGAAGCAAAAAGATACAGGAAACTCTTCGCTGCCAAGCAGCAGGTCCTCAGGATTTTGCAGTTGAGGTATCTTATGCTTACAGAGTATATGGGTGTGATGGGTTGTGGTCTAGTTTCCCATGAGGGAGGGAGTGCATTCCAGCGGAGCAAAAGACAACTCAGTTCAGATAGTTTGTGTAAGAGAAAGAAGGTGAAGACAGCATGGCTGACTGGAGAATTCTGGGAGTTGAAGTTCCCAAGTCTTAAAGTTGTCAAGAGGGGGATACCCCTGGTCTACATCCTGCCATGCATAATTAAGTCATGGGCAAAGAAAAATGTATGTGGTTGTTGCTAAGTAAATAATAATGGCTGAGTGGTGTTGAGTTGTAACCATAGGTTGCCTTTTGCGTGATGCAATTTGTAGTGTTTTGTTCTACCAGGTGCTGTTAAAAGATAGTCGGATAGGGCAAAAAAGAACAGGGGAAAGGGGAAAGGAAGGAAAAGAAAAAGGAAAAGAAAGGAAAGGAAAGAAGAAAAGAAAAAGAAAAAGAACCAAGGCAAGACCTTTTCCTTGGCCTGCATCTCTGAAAGTATCTCTGATGAGCAGAAGGCCAGCAGAATGAATAAAAAGGCCTAGGTTCTCTGTTGGACCTTATCTTTGACTTTCTCAGTCCCAGGAGGAACGAAGGACCCTTAAATGATAAGAAATCCCTACATATCTGCAGCTGCAGAAATATTTTCAAAAATATTTTTGAAAAGACGAGGAGCTAGTGTGAAGAAAACAAAACAAAACAACCATATTCCAGAAGACTGGAAGGCAATGTTCCTACAAGGTTTCTCTCTTGTATTTATTTTGTTGAAAATCCCTCTGGGATCTCTGAGGAATTAAAGTTTCTCTCCCTTTTATTTCTTTCTAAGCTTCTCTCCTGCCATCATCCATACCTTCTCAAAATGGAACTGAATTAGCTTGGCTAGCCTCGGATAGATTTTAGCAAAGATCTAAACCTCCGTGTTTTCAACAAATTAATTTTTTTTTTAAAAAAGGAAATCACCCAAAGTGTTTTACCATTGTGAGGTGTTTTTCTTTCCCTCCTGGAAAAAAAAATGAATTGATTTTTATTATGGCCTTAGGCCAATCAACAAAATTTAATAAACCCCAACCACCAGAACCTTATGCTTAAAATAAATAAAATTGGCTTAATACGATCAGTGATATTATATCAACTCAGGTCTTAATAGTGCTATGTGCAGGCTCATATCCACAGGACAGTAAATTACATAAAAGAAATAATCATAAAAGAAATAATTTCTTCCTGGGAATCTGAAAAGGAGTGGACACAGTACAGGAAAATAAGAGTTTCCAAAGCACTGGAGTCACAGGCACTGATCCCACTAGATTAGGTAGATGCTTATTAATTACTTTGGAAATATCATTGTGGAGGGGGGTTTACTTGTTCTGAAAAAGCTCAGAGAGCACTGTTTATTGCACTAGAGGGAGCAATGTCCATTTGCCAGATTGAAGTCTGTCTTACCGGCACAATCCTTCTAGGATTTATTTGGTAGAAAAATATTTGTGGAGTGCACATTTAACAGCACAAAATTTAGCTCAGGGAGAGACTTTAGCCCAAGCATAGAAAACAGGAGTTTTGTCTGCAGAAGCCCCCAGCTTCCGCTGCTAGCACCTGCCATTATAGTGTATTATAGAAACAGTACAAGGTAAAAGAAAAGGCTGCTGTTGAAGTTAGAATAAACCTTACTGGTCCAGAGGACTAACATCTGACCTGCTGCTAAGACAGCTTCCTCTGCAGGATCCTGGCTTTTAAAAGCTGAAAATTCAAGTTTAGATTTCAGCATCTCTAGTTAGAAGTGTGAATGGAAAGCCGTGCCTATCAACAGTATTGAGGAAAATGGACCAGTGGATTTGATGCTAAAAAATCTAAACAGGAAACAAAGGTTCAAAATACCTCCTCACCAGCAATCAGCACCCCAGATAGCAGAGATTAACACCAGGATTAATACCAGACCAACAATCAAACAGTAAACAATGACCCAATCAAAAACTATGAAGAACACTCTCACCAACACTGACAAAGCAAGCTACTAGTACAGTGGTGGTGAACCTATGGCACACATGCCAGAGGCGGCACTCAGAGCCCTCTCTGTGGGCACATGCGCCATCGCTCCAGCCCCGCCTCCCCTCGTGGCCCCCTCCTCACTAGCAGCGCTCCATAAGGAGAGTCGCACCCAGGCGTAGCCCGTGCGGAGCAGCGCGGCCAAGGATATGGCAGCCAGGCAGCAGGGACAAGACTCCATCCTTGCGCCCCGTCACGTGCAGCTGATGCTGCAGGGCATGGGCAGAGGGCGTGGCTGCCATAGTGCTGCTGGGCTGCCTGGGCGATCTGCTATGGCGGGCTGTGAAGGCGGTGGGTGCCCTGCGGGCGGGTGGGAGGCAGGGTGGGGGTGGGGTGAGGGGGGTGGGGCAGGGGGCAGAGCAGGGGTGGGGGAGCAGAGCAGGGGAGGCAGGGGGCGGAGCAGCAGTGGGGCAGGGGGGGCGGGGCAGTTTTTGGTCACTCAGTCTCTAAAAGGTTCACCATCACTGCACTAGTATATAAACAGAGAGCAAACCCCACTCCCTTCTGCACAGATGATGTTACCTAGTTGGGTAACAAAATGTCTGCAAGAAAACAACCAAGCTCAGAGTCTATGGAGATTCTCAATCATCAAGGTCATAGTTTTGTCCCAAACGTGCTTTTCAAAAGTCAGCTGGACTTTCTTGATTCCCCCCCCCTGAAAACATTTTGCTTCTCATCCAAGAAGCTTCTTCAGCAGAAATCTTCAGCAGAACTGAATAAGCTTCTTCTATAGCCTGCCGTGCATAATTAAGTCATAGGCAAAGAGAAATGTACGTGATTGTTACAAAGAGTAATCTCTGAGTGGTGTTGAATCCTAACTATAGGTTGCCTTTTATCTGACGCATTTGTAGCATTTTGTTCTACTGTTAAAAATGGTCACCCAAGGGTGAAAAAGAAAAGGAAAGGAAAAAAAAAAGAACCAAGGCAAGAAGCTTCTTGCATGAGAAGTGAAAGAACCAAGAAAGTCCAGTTGCCTTTTGAAAAGCAGTTTTTGGACAACCAAAAGACAGCCAGAGAGTACCAAGGACCCACAGTTCAACCTCAGCTACAAATATTCTCTTCTATTAGTTCCCACATTCCAACCTCTCTAAATGTTAGTAAGGTTTTTCTGACATTCACTCGGAATCTACTTTCCTGTAATTTCAATGTATTATTTCGTGTCTCAGAACAATGAAGAACAGGTCTTCTGCCCTCTGCCACTTCCTTTCAATTTCTTCAGGAAAACTGTCGTCTCCCCTTTGTCTTTTTTTCCTAAAGGCTAGACATTTACAGTTCTTTCAGTCTCTTTATTGGAATTAATATCTAGTCATCTGATTATCCTCACTGCTCTTCAATCAGAATAGAGCTACTGGCAGTTATCAGAAAGCCAGTCAATCAGAATAGAGCTGGCAGGGACCTTGGAGGTCCTCTAGTCTACACCCCTGCTCAAGCAAGAGACCCTATACCATTTCAGATAAGTGACTCTCTAGTCTTTTCTTAAAACCCCCCAGTGATGAAGCACCCACAACTTCTGAAGGAAAGCTGTTCCACTGGTTAATTGTCTTCACTATTAGGAAGTTTCTCCTTAATTCCAGGTTGCTTCTCTTGATTAGTTTCCATCCATTGTTTCTTGTCTTGGCTTTTGGTGCTTTGGATAAATTATCTTCACTGATTATCCTCCCTGCTCTTCAGTGGACTAACTACAATTTATCTGAATTCTCAAAATGTGGTGTTCACAGCTGCACACAGGACACAGGTTGGATCAGACCAATGCAGAAAAAGGCTGAGTTCAACAGTTGAACTCATAGTTCAACCCTCATCTACAATTTTTTTTCTAGTGGTACTTTGTGCTTGATTGCAGAGGTCTCCAACCTGGGCAACTTTAAAACCTGTGGACTTCAACTCCCAGAATTCCTCAGCCGGCCAAATCCATCAAGTCCAGTCCAAAGTCCAAAGTCCAAGGCAAGGTCCAAAATCCACAAACAAATCCAAGGCCCAAACACAAGGTCAATTGTAGCACAATCCAGAGTCGAGAAAACCAAGAGCATGAGAACGAAGCATGCACATAGCAGGAGAACAGTCAGTCAGTTGTTTCCAGTAATCCCCAACTCCACTCATCCAATTAAATAGGCGCTTGCCAGTGCAGATCATCAGGAGGGAGGAGGCTGCTGCATCTCAAGTAGCCTCGCTGACCTCTGTTGTGCCTGCCTCCTCTCAGCCCTGCATGCCCACAGATCAGCTGGAGGAGGCAATTCCTCCTCATCCCTCTGGCCAACTGCACACCTTCTCCACTCTGCACTTCCAGTGGGGCCTCTGAGCTCTCCAGCTGCACCTCTCACTTCCCTTCTTCAGCTGGCCATTCACCTGGTCACCCTCCCCTCCAGCAACCCTTCCACTTTGCCTATCCTCTCCCCTCCAAGCTCGGATCCCTCAGCAACTTCCTGATGCTCCTCTGCACCCCCTCCAAAGTCCCCAGAGCTGCCTCTTCCTCATTGTCCATGCTGGTATCCGGGGAAGACATAATACATTTGCAATAGTGGCAGATATCTGCAGCTCAGGTATAGGATGAGGGTGAAGGTTCATTCTCTGAGCTTGTGGATTGGTTTCCAAACGTTTCGTTACGAGGCTAGGTAACATCTTCAGTGGCATTTAGGGGATGTCTGTGTCGCTGCTTTTCTGTTTATAAGAGCTTCAGGTGTGGGTGTGTCAAGTGAGAATCTTGTGATGGGTCAGGTGTGACTCATCAGAGAGAGGCTTATGATGGGTCTTGTGATGGGGAGGTTACATCAGATCAGGGTGATTGGGAGGTGAACCTGGCACTCCATGAGCAATTCCATCAAAAGACACATTGACCTATAATCAGCCTACGAACTTCTCAGAATCCAAATCAACTGCACAGCCTACCAGAGACAGCACCCACCCTCAACCAACCCATGCAAGCCCCCTCTCCCCCCCAGCAGTTCTCCCCATCACAAGACCCATCACCAGCCTCTCACTGATGATTCACACCTGACCCACTGATAATTCACACCCTCCAACAACCCTCACCTGAAGTAACCTCCCCATCACAAGCCGCTCTCTGATGACTCCCACTTGACCCATCACAAGACCCTCACTTGACACACCCACACCTGAAGCCCTTATAAACAGAAGAGCAGTGACACAGACATCTCCTAAACACTGCTGAAGATGTAACCTAGCCTGGTAATGAAATGTTGGGAAACTAACCCACAAGCTCGGAGAATGAACCTTCACCGACATCACACGTTATTAGATCAATTTGCCAGACCATATAAAAAGGGCAGCAAAAAGCTTCATCTAAAATAATCTTTAATTTTCTCACTGGACCAGGTGACAAATGGTCCTACAGAAGAATGCTACTTGAGCTTCTTTCCAATAATGTGGAAATCAGAACATTAAATCTAGCAAGCGTATAGACTTTTCTGTAGCTTGGACATAAAATATTGGCTAAATAATTAGTGGGAAAAGAATGGAATAGTTATTTTTTATATTTTATTTTGATGAAAATGCTCTTCCTCTTCTGGTCTTAAGTACGGCATCGTGATGTGTGTACAAAACGGTGGGACCCGTGTTATAAAGATTTCTGCAGCGAAAATTCATTGAAACATCCCTTTTTCAACAACGATCCCCCAAATTTATTTGGGGAGCCCCCAAACAAATTTGATTGATCATATGCCATCAAATCATTTTTGACTCCTAGCAACCACATAGATAGATATTCTCCACGATCTATCAAATTAGCAGTTCTCTACATTTCCCCCAGTAATGTAGAGCTTTGTGCCCAGCTTTGGGAATAAGGATTTTGAAGGGGTGCTGCTGTAGATTTTTGAGTTTATTTGTTGATTTATTGATTATTTTTGAATAATCGAAAATATTATTTGGATTCCTTTTTTAGTGTATTGAAAGCCAGGCAGACTGTTTAATTAGGGACCATCTACTTTTTTAAAAGACACCAAGAATGAAAGACTCAGAACAGAATCAGTTTCTTCCCAGTGTATTAATTTTGCTGGATAATGGCATGAATACAACTCTCTTGACAGATAAAGGAGAAAATGAATTTAAATTTTTTTACAAAAATACCACCACATACAAATGTAAATTTTTCTGAGTGGAGCAACGTTGTTTTTTTTTTTTTTTGCTGAGCTGAGACTTTTTAAAAATTGGGCTTTTTACTGAGTAATTTTATTGAACAGAAAGGATAGAACTTGACCTCCCGAGAACATAATAGAAAATGGAATAAGAGATGTAATGTTAATGAATATCTTTAAGTAGGATGTATTTAAATAGATGCATAGTATACAGCTACCCTAACTCCAATTGAGCTTGACACAACTCATTGTTCTGAAAGGAGGAAAAAGCACACAAAAGGATAATTTTTAAATAGTTAATAAGTAAGAGAGGGCTATGTTCATATGCTTTATTTTTTTTTTATTTGGGAGATTTCTAACCTGAATTTTTATCAGCTATGTTACTCCCTGTTCTATCTGTACAAATTATTATGTTGCATCTTGCCCTAATTAAGAAAAAAAAATTCAGAGTAACTAACTAGAGTTCTGGCAAATCAAAAATACATCAATACTTCAAAATCTCATATATATTTTTCAGAAGGTGGGAAATACTTCTCCAAAAAAGAAAAAAAAAAACATTAAGCTGTGTACTTTAAGAGAAAATACATCCCCAAAAACTCTATGGTAGAAAAACAAGCATTAAGAAAAATTGTTTGAAATTCACATGTATCGGGAAAAGCATATACAGTACCAATATGCATATATTAAGACAGATAAGAACAAAAATATATTCTTGGCAGATTTTTTTTTTTAAAAAAACAATCTGCTGCACACCAAATGAACAAGAATGGAGCAAGAAGAATTCAAAGAAAGCCCAAACGTATGTCATCCATCGCCTGCACCGTCTCGGTTTTTAGACTTTTATTTAATTGTTCTTAATCTTATCACTTGTGAGGTATTTATACTTATGTTTTTATGCTATTGTAACCTGCCCTGATTCACTCTGGATAGTGAGATGGGCAGCATATAAATTTCATAAATAAATAAACTTACCAGTGTCCTGATCTATATAATAGCTACTTTGTACCCATTGCCTAAATTCTGTTCCAAACTACAATGGTAGAAATTATGGAAGCTGAATTTGTTCAATAAAAACGTGGGCTTGAAACAAAGCATTTAAGCAGTGACATGACCTATGCACACGCTTCAGTTTCTAATTCTATTTTTTCACCAAGAAGTCTACGGCGTCCCTTATTTGGCACCAGTCCATATTTTCTGTTTGTAAATTGTCTGACACTAGCTGTCATCCTTTCTAGAAACAAAGATTTACTTAAGGATATGATTTCCTAGTTCTTGAGATACAGTACCTCTTGTCCCTCAGCTTAGTGGGAAACTGACCTTGAATACAACTTGATAAAACATATCTAGTTTAGCTATTTCCAGTTGATGATACCTTGTGAGAAGAAGGAAAATAATGCATCTTCCAGGCTATTGTTAGTGTTTCTAAGCAGCTTACAATCAGGGAAGCAAAAAACATATTTGGTGGTTTAGCTATGTGAAAAATTTGTTCTGGGAATTTGCAAAAATGGATCTTTTAAAGCCTAAGGGAGGTACCGCCATGTTGGGCTGAGTCAAAAGGCTGTTGCTCTCACCTCTAAGATTGGGAGAGGGAAAATTCAAATTACATTAATAAATATTAATGAATATAATGTAGTCGTATAATTAAATGGATAATGATGGAATTACTTGATTCCCCCCTCCCTGCACTGAATAAATTGATTTTCTGCCGAATAATTTTTCACCTACTCCTGCTTCTAATGAGATATCTTTGTCTGTAAAGTTAATTATGCCTTTCCCCACTGGCCACATGGATACATGTCAAGGAAATGCATTTTTTTCCCTTTCTGTTCTGTGGAAGGATTGATCGCTAAGTATAGATGCTTGAGCACGCTACCTAAAAACATCTGTTGAACAAAGAAACCCTTTTCACTTTGATCTGGTATGTAAACTTTACATAGAAACTTAAGTCGTACTATTAAAGTTCTCTTGAGGTGCTTTTGCACAGGGGTGTGAATGGATATGCATGGAACATAGGGCTGGATCTGCTGAGATTAAAAAAAAATTAGAAAATATTCCCTAATGGATCCCTATGGAAAAACAGGTGGGCAGTGATTTGCAATGTTGCTGATGCCTCCATTCCAAGTCCCTGGTTTCCTCCATCCTGGGCACATGATCCAGAGCTTCCCAAGTATGAATTCCCCTGCACACACACACATGCACACACACACACACACAAAACTTCATTTCCCAGAAGGAAATAGAGATACATGTGAGGTCCTTGGTGCTGTCTGAGCTTGGTTGTACATCTGCAAGAAAACAACCAAGCTCAGAGAGCACCAAGGATCTCGCATTTCATCTCTGAGTTACAAATACTCTCCTTTATAGAGATACTGATTATGGGCACCTTTGGTAAAGGAGCTGGAAAGAATTCCAGAAGTCAAGTTCTTCCGGCTTCAGTGTTGTTGAGAATGAAAAGCTTGCATGGAAATAGTCATCATTTGGGAAGATAAATGATGGAAGAGCAGGGAGGGAGGAGGCAATTTCTTCTGAAATGGGAGTGAGAAGAGTTGTAGATATTGGCTTTGATGCTTACCTTGGAAAAAAAAGGAAGATGAGCTGTATGCCAAAAAAATCCATTATTTATTTGGAATTATTTATTTGCATGCATTTAATGGATGCATTGGCTCCATCAGCTATCTGTTTTGAGAGCGCACAGGCTCCATCCTTAGGAACATTCTTAGAATTGCTGGATAAACAAAGTCCTTGAAGTCCCAAAGGCGCTTTTTCAAGAGGCAACTGGACTTTCTTTGTTTTTCCTTGAAGACATTTTGCTTCTCATCCAAGAAGCTTCTTCAGTTCTGACTGAAGTTGCCTCTTGAAAAAGCACTTGGGGCAGCTGTGACCTGGACAACTGAGAATCTCCATAGACAAAAACCTTGAAGGTAATCACTTTGGGGAGCCATCTGGTTCACAGGCAAGAGAAAGATCTTTGTCTTTGTGATAGATAAAAAGTTATGATGAGCAAAATCTAATTTTCACTAAATCATTATCTGTCTACCTTTGATTAATGTGCATTTTGAACCCCGAGAAGCCTTTCATTTATCCACTGTATTTAGTCAATTTTATTTATTCTATACCTGACCTTTTGGCCCTGACAAGACTCTAAGGCATCTTACAATTAAAAGGACAATTATGACACTTAATACAATCTAATTGAATACAGTCAACTCTGAAAACATTGGATTGTAATCTTAGAACTTAAACAAAAAAAATTTCAGCCATATCATTTTTTCTGCTTCCCTTCAAAACATGAAGAAAGGAAAATATTTAGAATAAGCTGAAATTCTGAAATATTCAAATTATGTGTCAAATGCCTGCAGCTGTAGGTTAGAAATGAAAAGCTTCTGCCTTTTAATTCTTATCTAGAGGATTTCCAAAGATAAAAGACAGAGCTCAAAGTGCACGTGTCATTAAGGGCTTAAATTTGGGTCAAGGATGGGGGCCTATATGCTGGCTGTAATGCTTTCTCTGCATATCTTAGACATCCCATCAATTGCTCTCTCTGCTATCTTTATATTGGTGGAAGAGATTTAAAAGAAAGCTGCCCTTACATATTCTTGAACATACCTTCCTTTTTGTATATTAGTTTTTCCTGTTACTAAAATGCTATAGTAGCATTCAAGTAAATTCACTTTTCAGCCTTCACAAAGGAGCAGAGGAGATTATGGGTCTGGTAGGGGCTTTTTGCTGATAGAGGGGCAAAGACTATGTGCATGGCCTCATCCTCTTCCCATTTCAGTTTTTCACCTGTTCAGGTGAATAAATGTACAGAACTGGAAAGGGCATATTTATTGAAGGAAATGTAGTCCTTGAAATGAGTTGACATTTGCCACAAGGAGATTTCCGTTAGAATAACATTGTTATTTATGAAAGATTTGCTGTCATCACATTTACTGACTATAATCTTTAACTTGGTCTGGAAAATCAATTCAGTCTGATTCAGTTCTTGAAACTGATTCAGCCTAGATTTGCGAATTGATTCAGAAAAATAAAGTTTCTGTGTGTAGGCTGAAGTATTTGAATTTTCTGATTGAGTTCAAAGACATTTGACTGGTTTGTCAATTTGATCTGAATTTCTGATTCAGAAGCTAATTTGATTTAGAGATTCCGGCAAATTTCCTTAAAAAAAAAAAGCAAAATAAATTGAGAAATCTCCGAATTGATAATAATAATAATAATAAAGTTGGAAGGGACCTTGGAGGTCATCGAGTCCAACCCCCTGCTCAGGCAGGAAACCCTATACCATTTCGGACAAATGGCTGTCCAGTCTCTTCTTAAAAACTTCCAGTGTTGGAGCATTCACCACTTATGGAGGCAAGTTGTTCCACTCGTTAATTGTTCTAACTGTCAGGAAGTTTCTCCTCAGTTCCAGGTTGCTTCTCTCCTTGACTAGTTTCCATCCATTACTTCTTGTCCTGCCCTCGGGTGCCTTGGAGAATAGCTTGACTCCCTCTTCTTTGTGGCAACCCCTGAGATATTGGAATACTGCTATCATGTCACCCCTAGTCCTTCTTTTCATTAAACTAGACATACTCAATTCCAGCAAACGTTCCTGATATGCTTTAGCCTCCAATCATCTTTGTTGCCCTTCTCTGCACTCTTTCTAGAGTCTCAACATCTTTTTTACATCGTGGTGATGATTTTTTTAATGACCCTACCATATGTAAATTACCATATGATCATCCTTGAGCTTCATACACCTTTGAGTCTATTATTATCACATCATAATTCATTATTTGCATAGGAGAGACATGATTTTTGTATGCCATTTTCTTGTAACGTGATTACTTCTTTGTAGCAGTTAAATAACTTTCTTTTATGGCTTCTAAACTCTTTTTTTTTCTTTTATAATGAATACCAAAACTATCATTTTTCATGTTTCAATCCTCTTGTAATTTTTTTTTCTTTTGCTTTCAGCTGAAAAAATAAAACATGAAGCCTAAAAAATAAAGTTAAAAAGAAAAAAGATAAAAATAAACACAAATGAAAATTAGAACAGAAACATGACAGGTTATATCAGTAGTTTTGTTGTGATAAGGAGAAACACAAACATTTTAAACATTCATATTTAATAATTCTATCCAGAATAATATTTGTATAGACTTACAGTTCAGCTATCTTTAGTAATCTATTGCCAAAAGTACTATTAATATTTTGAATTGACCATTTTAAAATAATCTGATCCTTTAATATACTTTTTTTTGAGCTTTCATGATTATATTATTTTTCACCAAAATGCCCTATATTTTAAAGTACTACTGATCCAATGACAAATGAATTTTAGTTCTCTAATGCCCTAAGATAACAAAACTGGAAGCTAAGAACAAAAATTGAACCAGGTTTTCATACTGTATGAATTTTTATTCTTTAGGAAATATGAATATCAGTAAGATTCACTGTGAAAAATTAATTCAAGAACTTTTGACCAATAGGATGAACCAACAAGACATTGCCCATAAAGAAAATAATACTGCCAATTTGTTTATAACCTTGTCGACATCATGTAGAAGGGCTACAATTTATGCACTATAATTTCAGCACACTATAATGTTACTTATGGATTGACTTCATGGTTAATTCTTATGACTTACTGAAAGGCATTCAAAGGAAATCT
Organism: Azemiops feae; assembly: GCA_023970755.1. Taxonomy (NCBI): domain Eukaryota; kingdom Metazoa; phylum Chordata; class Lepidosauria; order Squamata; family Viperidae; genus Azemiops; species Azemiops feae. The sequence goes on along the minus strand of JALGBA010001897.1, from coordinate 99,426 downwards.
TGAATGGTACAGTGGAGCATTCAAATAACTGCATAGAAAAGACTTCCTCCAGAGAACATGTAAAATATCATCATATGATGCTGAAATCTTTGTTGCCATTATTTTTTTCCCATGTGAAAAATGTCCGCCCTTTTTAATTTTGCTTTCAGGATGCTTAAGAATTTAGTTCAACTTTCTTTGGGCTGTGTTTTTGAGTTATCTCATGGTCAGAACTGGCAACATGCATGAATATTCAAGATGGACAGGGATTAATATTTATATGTTACTTATATGTAAGGGTGTAGGTCTATACATATGTTGTATATAATACGTTTAAATGTGTGTTATGTATGTGTACACTTTGAGAGCAAGCAACTAAATTTCATTTTTAATGTGTGCCATTGTGCCCACAGTACAAAATGACAATAAAAGTTATCTATCTATCTAGAATATTGACCCTGCTTAATATTCAGTGAAATGTCTTTCCATTTCTTTAAATCTTTCTTGGATTTCCCAGTCTGCAGAATCATGATGGATTAAATTCCATATGATGCTTTCCTTAAAACAGGAAAAGCCAAGAAGGTTGCAGCCAATACAAAGATAAATGTATGATGGAAGTTTTCATGTACATTCTTTGACCAACTGAACACCACGTATGTGCCACAACATGATGATCCATGGGATCCTTGGTGGTCTTTGAACTTGGTGGTTTTCTTGCAAACATTTTATTACCAAGCGAGGTAGCACTGATGATGTTACCTAGTTTGGTAATGAAATGCCTGCAAGAAAATCACCAGGCTCAGAGAGCACCAAGGACTCCACAGTTCAATCTTGAGCTACAAATATTGTTGTCAGGTCTGCCATCTTCAGCGTTCTCCACTTTGCTGGCATCTTGCCATAAAATTCAGGGAAGGGGAGAGATTGGAGAGGCAGGGGGAAGGGAATGACAAGGTGACAGGAAGCAGAAGTGTCAATCCAGAATAGACTGGTTGATCAAGGATGGAGCTGTGAGAACAGAATGCGGAACTCCATCAAAGAAGTGCCAAACCTCAAATCTGTTCCCAAAACATCTAATTCAAATACCATTGGATACTAACGGACTGGTTAAGTGGGGGGAGGGGGGCAGGGAAGAGGGAAAAACACAGGCTTTGCACGGGAATATTCAGATTCAGCTTTGCTTATGCTGTAACTGCTTGACTTCAGTAAAAGTAAACCTTTCACTTCAAAATTGGAGTCGAGGGTACTTCTTTCCTAACTATTCAAGTTGGGACAAGCCTGATAATTGTCTTCTACTGGTGCATAATGATCACAATTACCCCAAATTTCCCTTCTGACACTATTCAGAAGTAAATTCTCTTTTATTAATTGACTGAGATCCTATAAAAAAAAAAGAGAGAATTTTCTGCACAACAATAGCAACAAAAACAGGTGGAAAGCTAAAGGTTAGGCAAAGACTCCCTTGCTATTAAAAAAAAGAACTAGAGGACACCTCTTCAACATAGCACCAGATGGCGAGTTATTTCAACAGCTACCCCAGAGTCTATACTGTGCTTGGTGCAGAAAATTTCTTGACTGCAAGCAAAAGGCCTAATATGTCCTGCTCAGATGAACTTCCCACTCTTACCTATGTTTTTCTTTAAATATTTAAAAAATCAGGTTATCATTAAAATAATCCCTAAACCTTATGCAGGACAAATCACAAGGAATAATCCAAATGTTTAGAAGGCAATGTGGATGAAAGCTGGTTTTGAATAACGCCGTAAAATGTAGTCGGTGGCAAGGGAAGACCTAATTAAAAGTACTTAATCAGGAAGTGTGATATTTATTTATTTTAATATATTAGGTTTTTATCCTACTTTTTTTTACTTTTTAAATAACTCAAGGCAGGGAACATACATAATACTCCTTCCTTCTCTTATTTTCTCATAACAACAACTGAGAGAGAGAGGGGGGGAGGTCTGGTCCAAAGTCACTCAGACAGCTTTCATGCCTAAGGCAGAACTAGAACTGACTTGTAGGCCAGCTCCTTAAGACTACACCAAACTGAAGATGGTGCTGATGATGGCAGACAGTGCTCATAGGTGCATCACCATCGTGTAGATCTCATTCTACAAGGGCATGCTTTTTCTCCAGGTAGAGGAGCCATGTTGGTTTATCATTAAAGAGATGGGGATTGGGTATGTCTAGTTTAATGAAAAGAAGGACTAGGAGTGACATGATAGCAGTGTTCCAATATCTCGGGCTGCCACAAAGAAGAGGGAGTCAAGCTATTCTCCAAAGCACCTGAAGGCAGGACAAGAAGCAATGGATAGAAACTAATCAAGGAGAGAAGCAACCTAGAACTAAGGAGAAATGTCCTGAACAATTAATCAGTGGAACAACTTGCCTCCAGAAGTTGTGGGTGCTCCAACCCTGGAGGTTTTTAGGAGGAGATTGGACAGCCATTTGTCTGAAATGGTATAGGGCTTCCTGCCTCAGCAGGGGATTGGACTAAAAGACCTCCAAGGTCCCTTCCAACTCTGTTATTGTGTTATTAAGATAGGGACCTGAAGTTTACTTTCTTAGTGGTAGCCCCTTCACTGTGTAATAGCTCCTCCCCAAGTTAAATTAACACCCACTCTTTCATTCCTGAAAAAAAATCAGCCAAAACAATCCTGTTCCCTAAGACTTTTGATGAAGAAAATGCAAAATAGAAGTCAGACACATACATGGTTACTAATGTATGTCATCTTGGTGCTTTGATGAGTTCAGTATCGTAAACCAGTCTTGCGAGCAGATCACCTACAAATTATTGCAGTAAATAAATAATTTCCTTGCTTTTAAAAATGAAATATCAACTTGTATCTAATGAGTTTGTGTAGATGAAGGAACCCTGGGATGCAGAAAATGAACGTCGCCATCTTTCTCCATGCTACTTTTATAGCTTCTTCTATGGAGATTCAACTCCGATATGAGCTCGGTTTTTTTTTCAGAGCTAAAGATCTATGATTTTGATAATTGAAATATGGTATTGCATTAGGCAGTGGTGAGAAATACCTATATTTTCCCCCACTCACTAATGCCTTCAGGTTCTGTAGTTAAATGACTCACCACTGTGACTCACAAAGGTAACTCAGAGCTATTAAGAAATCTTTATACTGCATCTCTGCATGCGGAGGCAATTAAAGTGTCAGCTCCACATGAATACAAATATTAACAATGCAGTCAAACTTTAAATGATTTATCACAATTGGTGCTGCTGTACCTTAGTGGGGAGAACAAGCACTAACTTTAAAAAAAACGCAGAAGGCAGCAAACAAAGGGAAAAAAGGATAATGTAAATAAATCCACTTGAAATATATTCAGGGCAAAATGCAAATTACCGAGATAGCAAAAGAAGAATGGCTGAAGGGTTCTGTTTAGCCTGCATAATGTATGTTATCGGGGAGGAAGAAACATATTCATTTGAAAAGAAAGAAGGAAAGAAAAGCCCATACACTCTTTGAAAAGCTCTAGCATATAGCTCTGCTTCGGTTGCAATGTACATCCGTGCTAGGAACAAGCCTGCAAAAAACTGATCAGCCACTAGATAGAAGCAAAGAGAGTGTCAGACCTGCCACAGCTTAAACCTCTAAGTGAAAATGATCCTCGGCAGCAAGAATAGTCTACGCACAGTTCTGGAAAAATGAGAATATACCATCAGAGGAAGAAGTGATAAGGAAAATCTTAGACTGTGCGGAGATGGACAAATTAACAAAAGAGATAAAAGAAAAGGAAGACACAGAGTACTATGTAATATGGAATAAGTGGTATGATTGGTTGGAGACTAGAAATAATAAATGAAAATAAATGCAGAAAGGTCAAGAAAGGGAAAATGTGTGTATAATAAATGTATAATAATGTATAGTAATAATATATAATAATAATAATAATAATAAAAAAAAAAAAAGAAAATGATCCTCGGCTCCATTTGTTGAGAAAGGTATAGCTTTATTAGAGATCAAGTATATTGCAATAATTTCAATGCCAGAACTGAAATTCGCACGTCAAAATCACTAAGTTCTACTTTCCCTGCCTTATCTGTCTCTTTTGCTGCACACCCCATTTTGACGAATCCAGTTTGTGCAAGATGTTTTCATAATGATCAGTCTGGTTTCAATCAATCAAAATAGAGCTGGAAGGAACCTTGGAGGTCTTCCAGTCCAATCCCCTGCTCAAGCAGGAGACCCTATACCATTTCAGACAAGTGACGGTCCAGTCTTTTCTTAAAAACCTCCAGTGATGAAGCACTCACAACTTCTGGAGGCAAGTCATCCCACTGATGGATTGTTCTCACTGTTAGGAAGTTTCTCCTTAATTCCAGGTTGCTTCTCTCCTTGGCTGATTTCCATCCGTTGTTTCTTGTCTTGACTTCTGGTGCTTTGGAAAATAAGTTGCAGCCCCCCCCCTTCTTCTTTGTGATAGCCCCTCAAATACTGAAACACTGCTATCATGTCACCCCTAGTCCTTCTTTTCTCTAGACTAGCTAAACCTAGTTTCTGCAACCGTTCTTCATATGTTTAGTCTTCAGGCCTTTAATCATCTTAGTTGCACTTTGCACTTTTCCCAAAGTCTCAACATCTTTTTTGTAATGTCCGAGCAGGTTAGTATACGTCTCCCTCCTTCTTCCAGTTGTGTGACCTTGGAGCAACATTCAGAGGTGGTACAGCTTCTACTTTCATTTTCCCCCAAGCATCCCCCCTTCCCATTGTTCTTCCTCCCTCCAGTTCATGGCAGTTTGTCACCATATATAGTAACAAAGCACAAGCGAGCATAAAGTGATAGCTGACAAAGCGCTTTTTGCATTTGGGGTCATCTGGATGTTTGCAAGAAAGATCGGGTAGCCACAGCTAAGAATGATGGAAAACATCAGAGTTAAAATTACAGATGATCCCCGAATTATGACCAAGCCTGGGAACAGAATTTCCATTGCTAAGCAAGCTGGTTGTTAACTGAACCAAGCCCAATTTTACAATCTTTTTTACCCTGGTTGTTAAATGAATCAATGCAGTTGTTAAGTGAAGGATGAGGCCATTAAGTGAAACTTGTCAGAAGCCAGCTGAGAAAGTCACAAACGGTGATCACTTGACTCAAGGAATCTCCAACCATTGTAAATACACGAGTGCCAAGTTTTTAAGAAGAGACTGGACAGCCATTTGTCCGAAATGGTATAGGGTTTCCTGCCTGAGCAGGGGGTTGGACTAGATGACCTCCAAGATCCCTTCCAACTTTATTATTATTATTATTATTATTATTATTATTATTATTATTATTATTATTATTATTATTATTATTATTATTATTATTATTATTATTATTATTATTATTATTATTATTATTATTATTCCGAAATTTTGATCACGTGACCATGCGGATGCGGCAACAGTCATGAGGTCTTATCAATGTTCGAAGTTACATTGGCCCTTAAAAAAGTGACTTATGACCTGTGAGCAAAATTTGGGTGCTTGATGACTGGCATTTATTTACGAGAGATGTAACATCCCCGGGTCACGTGGTCATCACTATTTGTGACCTTTCCAACCGGCTTCTGGCAAGCAGAATCAGTGGGCAAAATCAGATTCACTTAATGACAACATGAAGTCACTTAACAGCCACCTTGCTTACAATGGAAATTCTGGTGTGAATTTTGGTTGTAAGTTGAAGATTACCTGAAATCCCCAAAGTTGCTAATTTCACTACAACAGCCTCCTTCCCCAGACTCTTTGGGAATCCCTGCTTCCTTCTTTTCCCCTTTAGTTGCTATATATTATTTAACAACTGTAATTGGGTGAGGCAGTGTAAAAAACCCAAAAGTGATCCAGCCTTCACGCTCCCTCTACATATTTTGCTGATGAGTTCCTTTAGTTTTTAATGGAGGCTAAGTATGCAGTCAAAGACGTCCTAGTTGAACATGTTTTCCTTGGGATTTGAAAGCCTTCTGCCTCACTGGATTATTTCTGAAACAGGAGGAAAACGAGCTGATTATTTCCAGCCCTCTTGTCTTTAGGTAGATGCAGTCTATTAATAAATGGATATCCCGTACTCTTAACAGAGCCGCAACGTTGCTACCTTAAGCAAGTTTCCATCAATTCCTGGCTACATATTGGTGTCAAGAGATTATGGTTCCATAGGTCATATTTTAAAAATAGCAGGTGTTGGCTTAGCCACAATTCGGGAAATATGATATATATTTTTAAAGTTTTATTCAGTTACCAGACTGTCTCTCTGAAAGTGTGTCTAGTGCTAAGCATGTAAGATATAGGAACATATTGGAAATTGAAATCATACATCACCTTCTGCTGTTTAGATGCGGAACACAACAAATAGATTCATTGCATAATTCTTTTCATAATATTGCTTTGTTAATTATTTTAAAAAAAATATATGCAGTGAAGGAGCGAAAGAGAGAGAAGAAGAATGGAGTGAAGAATGTAAAAAACATGTAACGATTCATAATTATGTTGAATTATGAATTGTTCATAATTATATCATAGCAAAAAAGATATATATGTATGATAAATCCTGGTATTTATCATTCTAAAAGTAAATGAAGAAAATGGCCATTTAAACATTGAGTGCTTTTAGCTTTTAAATTAATTCTGCAAGTAAGGGCAGCTATTTCTGGGCTGCAAAAATTCAAGGGAACAGTAGATGGCAGTAAAGAACTAGCATGCTGTGGTCCCTTTGCTGCCACTTGATGGTAGCTTGGATTTGTGCAACACATACATGTGTGATACTTAGTTTAGCCTCCCTTAGTATATGCAAAGAACCATCTGACTACACATGCTGTCAGTTGATAAAACAGGATTCATCCTGATTTGATGAATCCTTCTTCATGAGAAGTCCTCAAACAGACATCTGTCTGAGAAGTTCTAGTGATATCAACAGAGAAGGATATTTGTTGCTCAGGGTTGAAATGAGGGGTCCTTGGTGCTCTCTGAGCTTCATTAGACGTTTCATTACCTAACTAGGTAACATCATCAGCAGGCTAGACTGACCATTATGAAAACATCTTGCACAAACTGATGGAATAACTTGCCTTCAGAAATTGTGGGTGCTCCATCACTGAAGGCTTTCAAAAAGAGACTGGACAACCATTTGTCTGAAATGATATAGGGTCTCCTGCTCGATCAGGGGGTTGGATTAGAAGGCCTCTGAGGCCCCTTCCAAGTCTATTATTCTATGTTGTACTTTTGATTCTTTCCTTTAGAAATTTGCATGCATGATCCATCCATGACTTTTGTTTCTCAAGTAGCCCTCTACCAGGTTCACATATTTATTCTTGTGGGCTGGAAATGGGGTTTAACATTATTTTATTATTTACTTTATTGAGATTTATGATTCACTTTTGTTTTTATTGATTGGAACCCACCAAAAGAACTTCTGGGGCATGAGCAGCCTATAAATATTTTAAATCAATAAAACAAATATGTAGTAAAGGCAGACAGTTTGCAGCACTCACTCAGCCAGCAATTTGTCGGTGGAATGGCTTGCTGTGCATGACAGAGGAATTTTGCCAAAAACAATCTTCCTTGGCCAAGTTCCTCAACTTTCCCTTGTATTACCTATTGTTAATTTGCTAGATTTATTTTAAAAGGAAGGAAAGAAGGAAGACCAGGCTTCAGCATTATTTTCATGCTTGTAAACGTTGGTGGGATGAACAGAGAACTCAGAGATATTCTTAATTGTTCATTTTTACTGATTTTTAATTAATAACAAAAATGGGCTTTAACAAAAAAGTGAAAGAAGTACAACGAAGGGGAGAAAAATACCTAGAGGTAGTCCTCAACTTGCAAACTTCATTTGGCACTGATGTGGCCAAGAAAAGAGTCATCAAGTGATTGGATCCAATTGTATGGTCATTTTACTACAGCCATCAGGTGAATCACCACGGTCATTAAATGAATCCATTGATGTCATCTGCTTGTTCAATTCCAAGTACTAGGTATGTGGTAGAAGAGAACTAACATTTTCTCTGTAAATGTTATCTTTTGTCCCATGATCATACTTATATAATCTATGATTTTCTCCCCAAACTTAGTAAGTATAGGATATTGTAAAAATGTGTTTTGAAAAAGGTATTATCTTTATTACATCTCTAAGAAAGTGCTGTTTTTTACAGTTCTTTTTTATACAATCGTAATGGAGTCCAATAAATTGTAGATATTATACAATAAAAAATAATATCCAGAATTTATTGGACTCCAGTACATTTGTCGAGAGTCATAATTTGAGATCCATTGACACTTTTGCTATAAACATTAAGATACTCTTCCATTGTCTAGACAATATTGGAACTTCTAATTATTTATTCCACTTATTTTTCAGCATCTGTGTATCAAATTAAATTATTGATTACAAATATCTATAAAAGTAGTGGGATTCTTTTTATTTTAGTTTTAAAGGATTTAGCAAGTTGTTTTAGTATTGCAGGAGTTTCAGGAGTTGTAAATGCAGCTGGTCCAAACAATATTGTTAGTAAATGTGGTGAAGGTAAATATTGCCATTGGGTTACATCTGGCAGATGATATTTGTCTCTCAACATAGAGTATGTTAAAAATCCATCTTCTCATCTATCAGCAGGTCCTAAGTCAATATCCCTGTTTGCATCCAGTTTTTTTCCACATCACCATCTTTTCCCCAATTTTTAAACTTTGGTTTCCTCAAAAGTAAGTTTGGCATGGAAAAAAAGGTGAAATCTTTTTTTTTTTTAAATAGATGTTACATTTCATAACTTTCTGAAATAATTGTTTCCAGAGATGTTATTTATTGATCAAATTTCTACACACACACCCTCACCCAAGTGACACTAGAGTTTTAGTATATTTAGATCCTAATACTGTTTGAGCGGTGCGGTGGCCTAGCGGTGAAGATGCTCGCCTCCCACTCGGAAGGTTGAGAGTTCAATCCTAGGCAGCAACAGATGTTTCTCTATCAGGGCACAAAGAGAAAATATCTGCTGCGAACTCCACGTAGGTGTCAGGAAGGGTATCTGGCCAGGAAACGCTCAACTCATTCAGTCCAGTTTTGCATCCAGTTTTGGTCACCACGATGTAAAAAAGATGTTGAGACTCTAGAAAGAGTGCAGAGAAGGGCAACAAAGATGATTAGGGGACTGGAGGCTAAAGCATATCAGGAACGGTTGCTGGAATTGGGTATGTCTAGTTTAATGAAGAGAAGGACTAGGGGTGACATGATAGAAGTGTTCCAATATCTCAGGGGCTGCTACAAAGAAGAGGGAGTCAAGCTATTTTCCAAAGCGCCTGAAGGCAGGACAAGAAGCAACGGATGGAAACTAATCAAGGAGAGAAGCAACCTGGAACGGAGGAGAAACTTCCTGACAGTTAGAACAATTAACCAGTGGAACAACTTGCCTCCAGAAGCGGTGAATGCTCCAACACTGGAAGTTTTTAAGAAGAGACTGGACAGCCATTTGTCCGAAATGGTATAGGGTTTCCTGCCTGAGCAGGGGGTTGGACTCGATGACCTCCAAGGTCCCTTCCAACTTTATTATTATTATTATTAATAGTCGCCCCGATGCCACTCCATTGAAAGGGATTACATGGTTGTAAAAAAAAAGAGAAAAGATCCTAGTATTGTCCATCCAATCAAAGGTGTCATATACAAATATTCCAAAGTTGCCCAAATTGGAAAATTAACTCCAATTGTTGGCTTCCAGTATTTACTTCTTGATAATAGTTAAGCATGACGATATAGCTCCAGATTCAGAAAAACCAAATCCTCCCACATTAATCGGTAATTGTGTTTTCTGTAAAGATTCTGTTCACAGAATCTAAGAACCCCATATAAATTTTCTAAATAAAGATTTTATTATGAATGAAGGCAAATACACGTGTCCCAGCATACTGTTGCAAGATGCAACCTGGGTTGGTTACCAGGAACAGAGATTCAGTCTTCTGAGCTTTCGGACTCATGCTGGAGCCCATCCTCAGGGAACTTCTCTCTACCAGAATGTGTGCTTTGGGTTATTCTATGCGTAGTATTTATGTGGTGCAATGAATAAGGACATACATTCAATTTCACAGCTACCAAGATTGTTGGCTGAGCAGTACAAAAATAGTCAGGAGAATGATTGAAGCCTGGGAAACAGGCCAATAGAATGTTGATCTACCATCAACTTGTCAGGTACTTAGGAGCCAAGGACTTGGCAGCACAAGGAAACAACAGTCATCAACACCCCATCAACGAATAAAAAACCGCACACAACCTGACAGCACATAAATACTATGCATAGAGTAGCTCAAAGCACACTTTCTGATAGAAGTTCCCTAAGGATGGGCTCCAGCATGAGTCTGAAAGCTTGGAAGATTAAACCTCTGGTCCTGGTGACTGACACAGATTGGATCCTGCAACGATTTTATTTTCTGAAAATATTTTCCAGATATATAATCTGAAATTCCTATGAGAATATAAATTAATCTGAGAATAATGTTTATTTTGTGAAGCATTCACCTTTCCCCAAAGGGTAAGGTTTAATGACTCCCTTCTATCCCTATCTGAAGAAACCTCCCTCTCTATTTTATTTGTATTATATGTTATTAACAGAGTTATATACCTATGGTATACCTATGCCTAAACATTTAATGGATTCAGTACAAGTATGGAATTGATATTCCTTAAATGGATGGGTAACCCAATTTTCACCTATTGGCATCAATTCCGATTTGGACCAGTTAATAGAACATCCTGCTATTTTGCTAAAGGCATCTATCTTTTGCATCAACACTGGGATAGAAATGTGAGTTTTAGAACGAAACAAAACAATGTTGTCTGCAAGTAAAACCAATTTGTGTTCAAACTCAGAGGCATTCTTAAAAAAAAATTAAAATGATCTGTGGCTGCAGCACAATCTTTTTGCTTGGAAATGTGCAGACCCACTCAGAAAGCCAAAATTAAAAACAAAAATTTGCTGGAGCTGTTGAGCAATGCTTCAGGGGGGATACAGAGAATGAAAACTTGCATGCTCATCTTTCAATCAATAAGTATTTACTTAGAACCTATTAGACCAACCTTATGGTAACAGGCCATTTTTCAGCAATTTGATGAAAAAACAAAACAGAATTTAGTCTTAAACTGGCCCAAAATGTTAGTAGAAAGAAAGACTGGAGAACCTGGCTGAGAAATATGGATCTAGATGTTAGCTGGAATGTTATGTCCTTCTTTTCTGGCAGAAGTGAGCAGATATGTGTCTCTATCGCTCTTCTTGGGAATAGAACTTTGGAGCAGTTTGAATTTAAGAGCAGTGTTCTACCAATATTTCTGTCTCGATGGGGGCCCTAGTAGCATCTACAGGGTGTGTAAATGTAACTCAGCAAGATGATGGTTGCAGCCTTTCAATGCAAAACTGTCTCCTTTTGTTCATGCTGGAGGTGTCAATCCATGCTCAAATGGAATGAGGCTTGATTCATAATGTTTTTTCTACCATCTTATCAGTTGAACCCTCCCTTTGCTGATAGCATTGGGCAGTGGTGGCAAACCTATGGCACGGGTGCCAGAGGCGGCACTCGGAGCCCTCTCTGTGGGCACGCACGCCGTCGCCCCAGTCCTAGGCCTTCAGCTGGGTTTTATAAAACCTTTTCTCTTTAAGCCTCCGTCGTCGTGTGCAAAAAAAAAAAAAGGTTCAATCAGTCAATTTCAACTTCTTGCGGGGAAAAAAAAAGATCTTGCAAAGTTGGAATTGATTGATTGAACTTTTTAGTCCCACCCAATCTGCCGTTACCACCGCAGCCATGCCCACCCAATGGGCCACAGCCACCCAATGGGCCACACCCACCCAGCACTCGACAGTGCATAAGTGGGTTTTGGGTTGCAGTTTGGGCACTCAGTCTCTAAAAGGTTCGCCATCACTGGTATTGGGTATCCTCCCAACTTTGATTCTGCAGCAGGAGAATAAAATATCCATCCTGTTGATGGGGATCTTTTCTTCTTCTAACTCAGCATGCTGGCTAGGGAATTCTGGGAGTTGAAGTCCATGCATCTTAAAGTGGCAAAGATTGAGATACACAATCTAGCTCATAGGAGCTGTGGTGGCGTAGTGGTTAGAATGCAGTATTGCAGGCTAACTCTGCCCACTGCCAGGAGTTTGATCCTCACCAGCTCAAGGTTCACTCAGCCTTCCTTCCTTCTGAGGTCAGTAAAATAAGGAACCAAATTGTTGGGGGCAATATGCTGACTGTGTAAACCGCTTAGAGAGGGCTACAAAGCACTACGAAGCAGTGTATAAGTCTAAGTGCTATTGCTATTGTGGCTAAATTTCTTTTCACCCATCGTGCATGGCCTTTCTAGTCCACTGTAAGCCTTGAGATTGAGGGGAGAATTGCTTCCATTAGTTGGTTTCATTTAGATTGTGACAGCTAAATAGGAAAACATCCTGGGATTACTGATAGGGTTTATTGGGGGATGAAAAGCCATTGTGGTCTCCAATAAAGTCGTTTGGTTGCCCATTTGCAAAGATGAAGATCCTGTTGAGGTGATATGCAAACTCTGAGGTCAGGGGATTTTGTTCCGAACATGTATACTGGATCCAGTCATGAGGAGATGGTAAGGCCTCCATCTACACAAAGAAAGGAAGCCTGTATTACACTGCCATTATTGTGATGATCACCAGCTAGAGAGATTTTGAACAATCACAGGCAATACAATTTGCAGAAAAGCCAGTGCTACATTCTTTGAAAAGGTAGGTTACATTTAGGCACATTTTACATCTTAATGTCTTGAAAATTGTAGAGAGTAAGGAAGAGAACAGAGATAGGACAGATCTGGCATCAAAGCGACAAGGAGAAGTTAAGTTGTACAAAACAAGCAGAAACTGTTTCCATAATAAAATTCCTGCATCATCAAACCACAATATTAAAAGGTCCATATTCTTTAACGCTTCAAATTGGTCAAAGTTCTCTTTCCTTTCTTCTAGTAGCCTTTGGATGGTAAAAGCCGTTTTATTCCATGTTATATTTGCCAGTTGTTTATCCACCTTTTCACAATTTTCAATAACTTGTATCTGAGTGTCAGTCTCTGTTGATGTTAATGCTTCAGACATCTCCATTAAAGTTATTCTTTGATCATCAGGCTTCTCCATAGATTGCGTTTGGAGTTGTATAAAGTTAATTTGTTCTTTGGTTTCCACAGCTTCTCTCAGTGTAGTTTCATAGTTGAGTTGTTGACGTGGTTCCTCTTTAGGTTGTACATATTGTTCACTAATCTCTTTGGCGCCAATCTGCTTCTTCTGCGCTGTCTTTCGGTCTATAATTTGATCTGTCAAAGTTTGAAAGTAAGAGTTCATATCCTCTGTGGCTTCCAGAATTTTTTCCAATATGAGCTCATAGTCCAGCTGTGTGTTAGGTTCCATATCAGTAGTAGAAAATTTTTTTAATCTTTTAGAGAAGGCTCTATTTCGTAGAAATCAAACAGAAACCGTTATGGCACAGAAAGAAACCTAGAGTTAGATTTAAAAATGTATTTTAAAGTTTTATTTAATGGGTTTAAAAAGGCTTTGATTTTTTGACTGAGTTAATAACTAATGGAGCACGTGAAATTTCTAAGAGGATACCCTTTGTAACAATACTTTGTTTCAGACATGATAATTACTGGAGAGGTAAACTTTATTTACTGGTTTAAAAAGATTTTCATAGATATAGATGAATTGATAGAATATATACTTAAATTAGATAGAAATCTATTTGTTGGTTTGATATTTTTACTTTAAGATAATTATTTTGAAATAGAAGGAGAATAAGAGGGATGGGTGACAAGAGAAGAAATGGTATTAATGAAGAAAATACAAGAATATTACTGCGGGAATAATATACCAGATATAATTACTATGTAAAAAAAAAAAGGACACCCGAAGTGTTAATAATATGTCTATCTAAGGCCAATTGGAATATGGTAATTGTAAGTTAGTAAAGCTTAAAAACAGGACCTGGATCTTTAGAATTGAAATGTGAGTGATATTTGATAGGATTGTTTGAAGCTTATATAGAAATGTATTAATCTGAATATGCAAGACTAAATGAGGGAATTAGAGAGGGAATTTTAAATGAATTGATTTGGGCTATATATTTGTGATTGTTTTTCTTTTTTTTTTGGATGTTCAATATACCCACCTCCACGGTGGTTCCTAAGCACTCTGATGTAACCCTTTTACCCCTATAAAAATCTAATAAAATATATTTAGAAAAAAAAAAAAACAAGCAGAAACTTATGAAGAAGTATCTCAGACAGCCACATGGATATAAGAAGGGGAACAGAAAATGCCCAAAGACTTCCGGTTTTGTGTCGCGGCAAATGGATGCAGGAAGGCAGGGCTCTGCCTTCCGCACCTGATTTCGCCCTGCTGGGAGCCCTAAAAAGGGCCTAAAGTCACCCTGAAGAGGCAATGAAGAGGAGGGGTGCCTTTTTGATCACGGAGAGATGGCAGTCTTTCCGTTCGATCCAAGGAAAGCCCTCCAAACTGGCTACATTCCTGTGGCCGGCCATTAGCTGCTGACAACTAAAGAAGAAAAAGCACCAATTAACATTGTAAACAGCATGTTTGGAACTGGGTGAGAATACTGATCCTTTCTTTACTATTTTACAACTGAATTTCCTGGGAAAGCTCCCAAGAAGCTAAAAACCTCTGAATGTAAACGGAAGCGGCATTTTAATTTTATGGGGGACAGAAACATATAATACTGAAGTGAAAGTAACATAAAGCTACAGTTTTGATAAGTTTGAGAACTGAGATAACTGTTAAGATTTTCTCTTTGAAAAAAGAAAAATATTGAGGTGAAATATAAGAAATCAATCCTTTGTCTTAAGAGTGGAAAATGGACTTTGAATGACATCTAGTGGTGAATTTGTGTACAGCAAATCCTGGTTGTTTGGTGACTCCTAGCTTGGGAGAACAGCTGGCAATAAAGGAAAATATTTTGGCATACTTATCACCCTGACCTTCTTGGATTATAAATACCTACTGAGCTTGGACTTTTAATCTCAGGAGCTAGTGGGAGAGAAAGAAAAAAATTGACTTTAGACTACGCACAGTTGGGAGAGATTTTTGAGCTATTTTCAGGGAGATTGAACATTTTGAACACTTTGAACATTGTGGATTACAACCTTACCTGACTGACAATTTTTGGATACCTGAGACAAAGGATCACTATAAAATATTGTTTTCAGGACTGGATCTATACTCTGGAATCTATTGGATTATAAAGGCTACATATAAAGACTAGAAAACTTTGATCTACTCTTACTGAGACTGGTGATACTAGATGTCTAGGAATGATGCCTCAAGAAAAAAAAACATACTCTATGTTACAACTAATTCACCAAACAATTGTTGCATACAAAGAGGACATAAAAAGAAACCATAATGAGACTAAAAACAATTTAGATAATATAAATGAGCAAATCTCCAAATTAAATCTACAACTAGAAAGTCCCCAGACAGTGACTACAAAGTATGAACAAATAAACCAAAAATAAGAAGATGAAGCAGAGGAAATGGATTTAGAGATGGAAAAGATAAAAGAAGGGAAATATAAATGACCATATACAAACAAAATACTGCAAGACTTAGCCATAACAATGAAAATGCAAAAGACCCTTTACCCCTTAGGTCTGCAAAATACATCTGATGGCAAGGAAGAAGATTTTAAAAAATGGAATATAGAGCTGTTAGGGGAAATGTCACAACTTGGGAGACAGGGAATGAAAAGAGAAATTGAGGGAGAAAGAAACTAGGAGTTGCTTAAGGAATATAAATGGGTGGAATTCCCCCCCCCCCAAATACCCTATCTAAATTGTCTTCCTCGTGCCAACCAATTTTCACAAAAATAGAAAGAAAATTCCTGGGCGATGTAATTGCCCTGGCTTGGAAAGCTACTTGGCAAAGAAAGAAAGTGAGAGTTAGATTTAAAAAACAGAAGATTTGACCTTTTAGAGGGGGCATTATATATTTAAATACTTGTTTGAATAAGATTAAAAGAACAGTGACCCTTAGATATAATTAGACTTTTATAATGAAAGATATGATTTAGAACTAAAATAGCATCTTTTCTTCTTTCTTTTTTCTTTTTGATATGGGAAATATGAAAATAAGAGGATTGGTATGAATAAAACGTTTAGCTATATAAATGTAATTATTATTGAGAAAATCATAACTGACAAAGATATTTTAAATACTGATGGGAAATTAAACCTTAACAAGAGCATGAGAAACAGGATATTGATTTATGAATTGATATTATTGTTATTTTTATAATATTAGTAAAATATAATGAAGATGCTTATATCTAACTTTGTATACATCAATAGTACCAAAAATTGTACCTGTGTAATGAGAGGAAAATGGAAAAAATATGGGGAAGAAAGGAGGATCAGGGAAAAAATACTGGATTGTGTAGTACTGAACAGATTTATATTGAAGAAGTTAATGTCAAATATGTGAACCCAGACCATATGTTGTTTACTACAGGGCTTTTCAACTGGTGGTATGCGTACCACCAATGGTACTTTGGCACGTGGCAGGTAGTACATGACCCTCCTAGACAAGTGTAGCAGGGGAGGGGAATGAGCTGAAGTGACCCAAGTCTGAGGGAGAGGCAGCTGGAGCTGCAGAACTGTCGGGGCTCGGCAGAAGCCCCAGGAGCGCTGGCAGGGCTCCAGCTGATTGGCACTTCTGGAAGCAGCGCGTAGCTGGAGGTGAACTGAAGAGAAAAGGAGGGGCGGGAGAGCGAGAGGATATAAAAGGTGGTGGTTTTGGCGGGAAAGAGGATGGAGAAGAAGCTGTGGAAGGAGAGCTCGGCAGGCAGGAAGGAAAAAGAGACAGGGAAGCTGTTGCTGGAAGAAAAGGTCCCCTGGTTCATTTTCTCCAGCCAGGTGAATGCAATCAGCGCTGATGAAATGAAAAGCTGGGAGACGAGCATGTCGGAAAGGATATTGGTTTATTTAGTTCTGGGTCAGCTGGCAGCTTGATTGGGTTACCATAAGGATTTTTGTACAGTTTTTACAGCATTTTGTAATTCAGAGGCTCGGTTTGTGTGCTTTGGTTATTGGAATATTTTAGTCTGTTTCACAAAGGCTAGCAATGAGTCCAAAGTGTTGGCTTCCATAGGTTTAATCCCTTTAAACAAATGTAATTAGTTTTACCCCCTTATCTTGAGTCTGTTTATGGCTTTTAGCAAGTTTTCTTTGTAGGTAAACAGGCTTAATTTAAGGTTATCACTTTTCGCAATTGCCTTTCTGACTCCGGTTGCAACATTTTGACATGCCTGAGGCAGCTTAAAGAACCCCCCTCCCCCGGACTTTAGTGTTTCTTTATTCTAGGAGGCTTTTGTGAGCCTTTCCTGCTTTGCGCTTGATTCCTGTGTTTTTAGGGGTACAGTGAAGGGACTGGCGGGGTGCATTCTTACTACACAGTGGAAGGATAGCTCAGAAGGCAGGGAGGAAGGAGAGGAGAGGGAGAGAGGAAGAATGGCCGACCAGCCAGCTGGTAGTGATGCATATTAATAAATATGGATAAATTCATCATACATTTTTCAGTGCAAAGGGAAAGTGATTCAGCAAAGGAACTGCCACTGAAGAAATTAAAATCGGTACTTTTTTCCTTTTTTTCTACAGTTTGTAACATTTTATTAGATTATAGAATAAAATACAAAAATACAAAAGCAAATAGTAGGACACAGTGGAGAGGAAAAAGGGGGGGAAAGTGAGGGGGAGAAGGGAAAAAGAAAAGAAAAGGCATTGACTTCCGACTTCCTCTGTTGCAGTAGGAGGAAGCATTAACATTGAACCTCAACTTTTTACTTTTCCATAATATTATAAACTAGCCATTTCTATAACAACAAATGAATCTAATTAGTAAAACGCAAAATCCCCCCCTTTTTTTTAGTCATCAAGTTTTTGACACCTTGCTAAGCACTGGTGGTACTCAAATGTTGTCATGTCCTAAAAGTGGTACAATCTGTGAAAAGGTTGAAAAGCCCTGGTTTACTAAACACTAAAGATTGTAATTCTTAAAAATCAATAAAACATTAAAAGAAAAGAAAAGAAAATGCCCAATCAGACTGGCAGGAATCTGCTATTATAGCCACTATCAATAAAAGTACTTAGCCTTCCTATGGAATTGATTCCTAATCTGGTCTACCTGTGGGATTGATATAGCTCCATCAATAAGTAAGGTGTACCAGAGATTTATGTGGCTCTTATCATCATCATCATCATCATCATCATCATCATCATCATCATCATCATCATCATCATCATCATCATCATCATCATCATCATCATCATCATCATAATGAACTATGTCCAAAAACTTTGCAAAATACATCAAGAAACTGCAGCTTCCTGCAATAACCCCAGCAATGTTACAAAAAACTGCGCTACTCGGAACATCTTATATTTTAAGAAGGTACCTGGTTGATACCTAGGATGCTGGTAGCAACCCGTGTCAACCATCAGTGCCAGCCAATTTGAATGTTCAGTTGACTGAGGTTCATGTTTAATGAATAAAAGATAATAATAATAAAAGTTGGAAGGGACCTTGGAGGTCATCTAGTCCAACCCCCTGCTCAGGCAGGAAACCCTATACCATTTCAGACAAATGGCTGTCCAATCTCTTCTTAAAAACTTGGAGCATTCACAGCTTCTGGAGGCAGGTTGTTCCACTGGTTAATTGTTCTGTCAGGAAGATATTTAGGAAATTGTTGAAGACCTGGTTGATCTCCCAGGCCTAGGAGAGAGGGTAAAATGGAGCCCCCTTTTAGGTTGGCTTTCTTTCTGCTTTTTGTACTTCATACTTCCTCTCTATTGTATTTTTCTTTTAATAAGTTGGGTTTTAGTTTTGAGTCGGGGGGACGGGACAAGATGACTCAGCAGTTGAGTTTGTCAGCTGCAAAACTGACAGCCCTAGTTCAAGACCTGAGTGCTTTGTGACAAGGTGAGCTCCCGTTCCTTGCTCCAGCTCCTGCCCACCTAGCAGTTTGAAACAGGCAAATGTGAGTAGATAAATAGGTACCACTTTGATGGGAAGGTAACAGCATTCCGTGCACCTCGGCATATAGTCATTATGGCCACATGACCACAGAAAGGGTCTTCAGACAGCGCTGGCTTCCTCAGCTAAGAAATGAAGAATGAGCACCGTCCACTAGAGCTGGACACGATTGGACAGGACAAACCTTTGCCTTTAGTTGTGAGTTGTACTGACTCATTTGAGAGTTGGGCAGCCTATAAATTTAATTTTCTGTGATACAATTTGTAAGCTGCCTAGAATCACCTTGTGGGGACGTCATAAAAATTAAACAAACAAACAAACAAACAAACAAATAAATAAATAGGTTGTAATTTCCTCGCTTTTTTCAGGCCATTAATTTGTTGTCTAACATCTGAATTTCAAGGTGGGTGCAGCATGCATTGTGCTAAGTAAGAAGGAATCACTTGCCACATTCAGAGCACTTTCATTGCTCTGAAATCTGATGAAATGAGAAGAATTGCTTAGAGAAATTACCCTCCCTGTCCACTTCATATTCAACTTCATATCTTTCAGAATGCCCTTCACAATTTGGCTGGGGTGATAACATTTAAATATTTTGTTATTCAGCTCAGGGAGGGTGAAAAAAAAATCCCTTTCAGCCTCTTTTTTCAAAGGAATTCCGTGAATCACTGAATTGCGACATTTCTGAAGGTTTAAGGTACCGATTTCAAGGGAAGTGAAAAGCCCCTCAGCCTTTTCCACCTTTTGTTTTGTGCCAGGTTTTTTTTTTTATGTAATGCTGCACAAACTGGGTGCAGAAAAAGGATTATTGATTGGCCCAATCCTCATGAGAGCGAGAAAGAAGGAACAGCAAACTAGCATTGATTTGGAAATAGTAGTAATGGAATCGGGGGAAGGGGTGGACGGCTGTTGTTTGCTGCGAACAGATAAAAATGAGCGATCTTTCAGGCGTGCTCTATCTGCTTAAATCAAACCATAATAAATGAGGCTGGGTTTTCAGACACATGAAATCAATAGGGCAGAGTGCATTTGAGGAACCTCATACCATCAAAACTAACCAGGCCGGACTTCATCATGCAGCTAACAGCCTCATTGTTCTTGGAAATATTGTTGAAATCATACCTCACTAGTCCCGGTGTCTGGCATGATACCAGGAGGTTACAAATAGGGGCTAGACAGAAGCCTCTTGCAAGGTTTGTCAAATTAAAAGGGGAAAAAAGAGTTAATGGGTCAATTCTTTTGAATATAGCCTTTTCTTTTATACGAAGTCAGGATGCTGTAAAGAACAAATAATAGCAATGGATTATTTACATTCATTTGGTCTAGAGGTTAAAGTACCAGGCTAGAAACCAGGAGACTGGTTTATTCTAGTTCTGCTTTAGCCATGAAAGCCAGCTAGGTGACTTTGGGCCAATCACTGGGAGATGATGAGTTCTAGTCCTGCCTTTAGCATGAAAGCTGGCTGGGTAATCTTGGGCCAATCAGCAGGAGACTGTGAGTTCTAGTCCCACCTTAGCTGTGAAAGCCGTCTGGGTGACATTGGACCAGTTACTCTCTCTCAGGCCAACCTACTCCACAGGGTTATTGTTGTGGAGAAAATAGTAGGGGGAAGGAATCTTAGATATATTTGCCACCTTGAGTTACTTTTAAAAATAACAAAGGCAGGAAATAAACAAATACATATTAAATACCTATTTATATTCCACCATTTCTCCAAATGTTAAATGATTAGATTGAGAAAGACCAACTGGCCAACCCCTTCAGCGACATCCATGCTTGGGGTTACTGCTGTTCTATACCAGAGGCCCTGAATACAAAATAATGGGTTGAAAAGCCCTCCTTAGCAAATAAACAATGAATCAATTGCTTTCTCCTAAATGTGTTTTCTTTAAAGCTCTTCTAGGTGATCAGATCATGTTTAAAAAAATTTGACTGGAACTCAGGATTGCATTAAAGGCATTCAGATTTTCTAAAGTGTGTGCAGACCCACAACCTCAGTACTCATGGATATTCTCTCCCTCCCTCCCTCTCCCTCTCTCCGCCCCCCTCTCTCTCTTTTAAAAAAAGCATTTGGAGAAATACTGGAGAAAAAAGTTTAATTTGCAGGAATATATTAGTTCTGTCTCCATGTTTGACACTCAAGAGGCAAATTTCCACTCACTACTCTGCTGGTAATAATGTATAAACTTCTCCAAAATAAGCATGTCTGTGACACCAGGTCTTAGATCTTGACAAACAGAAATGATACTTACCTAGACTATTCTTTCACCACTGAGGGATTTATAAGTGTTGTTATTTTAAATTTATGAATGTTATTTCCTTGGAATAAAATGACTTCTATAGAAGAAGAATCCTTAATCAGATTCCTTTTTGCTCTGTCGTAGAATGCCATGTTCAATCTATTGACAAGTCATAAAATTATCCATAGGAATCCTTGTGAATCAGGGTTTGGGTGTAATGGGGATGCGTGACAAAATGTGACTTGCAGCACAAACTCTATCCTTTTGCACATTCTTCATAACACATCCCACACAGATGGGAGGGTCAATATTTGGGCTGCAACACCACCATCTCAAGACTGTCATTTAGAGAAAACCTCTGGATTCAGGGGAGAGAACTGAATATACTTAATTCTCTGTAGGGTTTTAGAATTATATCCATTCTACCTCCAAGAGCATAATGCAGCTCAGGTATTCTTCCCCTCTCTAATCTTGGCTTCAGCATTGCAAATTTAGAACAAAAGGACCCTGTAGAACAGGGCTTTTCAACCAGTGGTACGGGTACCACCTGAGGTACATTGGCACCTGGCAGGTGGTACGCGACCATCCTAGGAAAGTGGTAGCGGGGGAGGGGAATGAGCTGAACTGGTGGCAGCATCGCACAAGCCTGAGCGAGAGATGGCTGGAGCTGCAGGGCTGTCAGGGCTCAGTGGAAGCACCACGATCAGCGCCAGTCTCCAGCTGGAGCTGGGCGCTAATCCTGGTGCTTCTGCTGAGCCCAGAAGAAGCGCCGATCAGCTGGAATGTTGCAGCATCTCCAGGGTCTTGTGATTTACATTCAGATGCTTGGCAACTGATTCATATTTATGACGGTCACAGTGTCCCAGGGTCATGTGAAGTGACCAAAACTTGCTGCAACCACCCAGCAGACGGGGGGAATAA
Source organism: Azemiops feae (assembly GCA_023970755.1). Taxonomy (NCBI): domain Eukaryota; kingdom Metazoa; phylum Chordata; class Lepidosauria; order Squamata; family Viperidae; genus Azemiops; species Azemiops feae. Next base: position 77,271 of record JALGBA010001897.1, on the reverse strand, counting down.
AAACCAAACACCCCCACTCCACCCCCGCTGCCAATCCTCAACAGAAATGCTCACAACAATGAAAACCTGGGACAGGAGGAAGAGCGCCGCCAGGTGGGCAGGCAGGTGTCTTGCTCGGCTGTGGCTTGGGGGGCACTTTTTCAGTGCCATTGTAACTTCAAACAGTCACTAAGCAAACTGTTGTAAGTCGAGGACTACCTGTACTTTATCACTTTTTTCCTTTTGGGGGGGTCATCACGTTTTTGACACCTTGCTAGGTGACTGGTGGTACTCAGATGTTGCCATATCCTTAAAGTGGTACAATGGGTGAAAAGGTTGAAAAGCCCTGCTGTAGAATACTTCTGTTCCAGCCTGTCAGCTAAGCCCTCCTTGATGACACTTCATTCCACTCTTGCTCTCTGCTTTTTGGGAAGCCTTCCACGTCAACGCACGTGTTTGGTATTGATTGGGCTGTTTGGTGCTTTGGAAGTCACTCTCTGGAGCTTTTTCTCTCCATGAAGATTATTTTCTGTTTGCAATAGTGGCAAATACCTGTAGCTCAGGTGTAGGGTGAGGGTGAAGGTTGGTTTCCGAACATTTTATTACCAGGCTAGGTAACATCTTCAATGGAGTTTAGGGGATATCAGTGTCAGTATTCTTCTGTTTATAAGGGCTTCAGGTGTGGATGTGTCAAGTGATGGTGGCGCCTTGCTTGGCTGCGGCTGCTTCAGCTCTCAAAAGTGTGGGGGTTAGGGAGGGAAATGAACAATCCGGACTGAAACACTTTTCAGAAATAGGGACAACTAAGCAGAGTTGGGCTGCTATGAACAGTATTTAATATTTATTTGTTATGTATATGTAGGGGTGTGGGTCTATACATATGTTGTATATAGTATGTTTTAGGTGTGTGTCATGTATGTGTTTCACTTTGAGAGCGGGCAACTAAATTTCATTTTTGATGTGTGCCGTTGTGCCCACAGTAAAAAAAAAAAGACAATAAAGGTTATCTTATCTCATCTTGTGATAGGTCAGGTGTGATTCATCAGTGAATTTTGTGATGGGTCTTGTGATGGGGAGTTTACATCAGGTCAGGGCCATTGGGAGGTGGGGGGGGGGGTTGCATGGGTTGGTTGAAGGTCAATGCTGTCTCTGGTTGGCTGTGCGGTTGATTTGGATTCTGAGCGGTTTGTAGGCTGGTTGTACTTCAAGACCCATCATAAGACCCTCACTTGACACACCCACACTTGACCCATCACAAGACCTACTGGTCACACAAAGCCCTTATAAACAGAAGAACACTGACACTGACATCCCTTAAACCCCGCTAAAGATGTTACTTAGCCTGGTAAAGTTCAGAAACCAACTCACAAGCTCAGAGAACGAACCTTCACCCTCATTATTTTCCATTTATAATCTTACGCTTCTCTAAAGCTTCAGATTCCTGCTTCTTCTTACCACTACAACTGCATTAGCAACAGCAATCCAACTGCATGTTGGAAAGAGAGGGATTGATGGAAAAGTCAACACACTTGCAATTCTTTTTTGCACATAATTCTTTCTTTGATTCCATTTCTTGCTTGTGCTGCAGTGTGACAGAAGCTGGTGACCTGCCTTTGCATCTAGCGCAATCATTTCTTGCAAGGAATGATGCCACCACTCGTCCTGTAAAAACAAAAGAATAACAGTTTGATGCATACGTGTATGTACTGTGTGTATATAACATCAGCATAAATAATAGGCCCTCTATGCATCTAAGTGTTCTTTTTTCTTTCCTTTTCTTTGCAAAAGAGCATTTGAAATCATTCTTCCTCTTGGATCTCTATACTGTGAACAAGTAAAAACTCCTTGTGCAACCGAAACCTCTTCATGTATGTATATCAATATTTTATTTCATGGCTTTTTAGGCAGTTCTTAGGCCTTAATATAAACAAATAGTTTCTAAACTATGTCTGCATCTACTCATGAAAGGGAAGCGGAAAAACATGGAAGCCCACAGTTAACCAGTAACCAGGATTTACAGACTAGTCTGAAAATCTGTTAGAGAAGGGAGGAACACAAAGGGTCACAAAGGGTGTTAATTTTTTGAAGCCAAGAGCCTCTTCAAATGGCAGGTTTCCCAAAATCAAGCTTCTGCTTTTAGGTTACATGCAGTTGTACAGACAGTCCTTGACTTACAATCATTCAATAAAGGAGAATATCTGTAGCTCACGTTGAAATGGTGGGTCCTTGGTGCTCTCTGAGCTTGGTTGTTTCAAAATCAGCACAAAATCAGTAGACCAGCACTGATGGTGTTACCCAGTTTGGGTAATGAAACATTTGCAAGAAAACAACCAAGGTCGGAGTGCTCCAAGATCCTCTTATTATAATCATTCATTTAGCGACCATTTAAAATTACAATGGCACCGGAAAAAGTGACTTACAACTGTTCCTCAAGTGACTGTGACAGCATCCCCATAGTTACATTATCAAAAGGCGGTTGGCAACTGGCATGTATTTATGATGCTTGCAGCATCCTGGGTTCATGTGATCGCCATTTGTGACTTTCCCAGCCAGCTTCCAACATGCAAAGACAATGAGGAAGGCCCATTTTGCTTAAAAAGTGTGTGATTCACTTAACAACTGAAACAATTCACTTAACCATGGCAAGCAAAGTTGTAAAAAGTTGGGTGTGACTCACTTAACTTCCTTAGTGAATGCAAATTCTTCCAATGTGAATTCTGGTCCCAATTGCAGTCATAACTGGAGGCTTACTGTTCTGTTATCTTTGCAGTTTTATACAAACTACAAATCTCACAGGCACCCTGGTTTCTTTTGTCTATAGAATACCTCTCTTTCCTGGACTATCATCCTTACTGTCTGTTTTAAAGAAATAATTCTAATCCAAGCTATTGTTTTTAATCCAATCCTGTTAAACAAAGCAATGAGCTTCTTCCTCTAACCCACATTCCTGAGTCTCAAGATATTTCTCCTTCTTTCTCTTAATGGTCAAAACCAGACATATTGCACAACATTAGTTTCATATCTCTTATTAATGTATACTTTCCCCCTTTTCATGTATGCCCATGTACTCTGCATATGTAGGAAGTGGCATAAAACAATTCAAATTGGCAACAGTCTAAACTGGTTCTTTATTTTCATTTTTTTTTAAAGTCAGCCCCTTCCCATCCCAGGAGATTAGCATTTAAAGGGTAATTACTTTAAAAGGAAATACGGGTGGAAACTTTTCTTGTTCCCCAATTCTATAATGGCCAATTAACCTGTACATATAAATGTTTTGTATGCAGATGATCTCAAATTAAATCTCCAGGTTTCTTGATAAAATCCTCAGAGAGAGGGAAGAATAATAATTGAGTGGCTCAAAATTCACTGGAATATTTAGGATGGTCTCCCACTTGCATAACTAATTTTTAGTTGCCAACAATCGTAGTTCAGATAAAAACAGTTGGTTATATACAGAAACCTTTGCATCTCTTTCTGTATGAGAAAGGGTACACTTTCATAAAGGACTAATTATGCCTGCAAATGCCATCTAATTCTGTTCAAAAGCAGTTAACTCTTGTGACCTGTCTAGTTATGAAGCACACTTTAAAGGAATCTAACCCATAAGCCTTTGCATATAATCATCCATAATGGTCTGACTTCCTTTAAGTAATATTGTCCACTGTTCCTGAAAGTTTATCTCATTTAATTTAATTTTTTTTGAAAACATTTGTTATTTGTAGCCTTACTTATGGTAATCAATCAGTTCAGCCAGGCATCCTTTGATCTGGTCCAAATTTAATCTATCTTCCCGAAACACCAATATAGATATTAGCAGAATCCTAATTTGTTATGGTTCCACAAAAAACACAATGTTTTAAATACTTGACCATCATTTGTTAATATTTGACCAATTTTGCTTCAGGAATGTTGCTGGAAAATTAAAACTATCCATTAAGTCCACTTGTAGAAAAATGCTAAAATGGCCGTTGTTTACACTACAGTTATTCCCATTTCAATTTGTCTGGACACCTAATTCAAAAAATGCATCAGTAAATATGAAAACTTTATCTTTCCCACCTCCCTTATCTAATAAACAAAGGAGCAAACAAAATAGGGTAAAGAAATCTCTGGGTCATAGCTAAAGTGGTATTGGGATGAAATATATATTCCTTCATACTTGATAAGACTGCTGTGTTTATTTTTGTTCAGGCTGCACTGGAAGATTGATGATATCATTAACTCTTCATTTCCTTACTTTATGTGTTTACCAACCCCTTCCCACTTTTATATGGCGTAGAAAGCAAGTGAATTGTTGTCACTTAGCAACCCTATCAATATTACACTCTTACACATTAATGCATGGACACAGCTGCATGAATCTTTGGGGAAAAGAACAGCAGTTTTGGAAAGCATTGCAAACCCTTTGACCGTTACCTTAAAAACTACTTTAGTACATTAGTTTTAGCCCGTTATTATCCTGAATAGCCTCAACTGCCTGCCTTTTGCAAGACTGATAGAGAAGAAAGTTGAAGTTGCCTCAAATTCTGGCTAAAATATATTCAAGTTATAGTAATTTTCTTGCATTCTTTTTATTCACTGTAGCAAAAGTAGACTGGTGTAGCCATTAATGGCTGCTATCGACCATGGAATCTTCAGGAAATAGCATTTTTGAATATTTTTGCAGAATGCCATGTAAAAATCTGCAGCCTTCCATTGCTTCAAAAGTAAGGAGAAAAGATAATTCACATATGAAATTATCAGATCAGTGGCCCACTCAAGGTTGTATTCAGTTGTCCCACAGAGATACAGGTAGTCCTTGACTTATGAACACTCATTTAAACAATGGTTCAAAGTTACAGTGGCTTCAGAAATATGATTTATGGCTTGTACTCACACTTATGACCATTTTACCACACACACACACACACCGCAGTCACATGATTGGATTCAGGTGCTTGGCAACCAGCTTGCATTTATGATCAGTTGCAGCATCCTGTAATCACACAATTGCAGTTTGTGATCTGTTTTGCTGCTTTGTGGCAACCCCCCCCAAACAATCCACAGTTATTTGGGGAAACTGGATTCTCTTAGTGACTACTGTGATGTACTTAACTACCGCAGAAAAAATGGTTGCAAAATTGGGTCCAACTGTGTGAAGGCTTGACTTATGAGGGCACCAACTTATGAATAACAGAACAGAATAACAGAATAACAGAGCTGGAAGGGACCTTGGAGGTCTTCTAGTCCAACCCCCTGCTCAGGCTGGAAACCCTATACCATTTCAGACAAATGGTTGTCCAATCTCTTCTTAAAACTTCCAGTGTTGGAGCATTCACAACTTCTGGAGGCAAGTCGTTCCACTGATTGATTGTTCTGTCAGAAAATTTCTCCTTAGTTCTAGGTTGCTTCTCTCCTTGATTAATTTCCATCCATTACTTCTTGTCCTGTCTTCAGGTGCTTTGGAGAATAGCTTGACTCCCTCTTCTTTGTGGCAACCCCTGAGCGAAATTCCAGTTCCAATTAGAATCATAAGTCAAGGACTGCCTGTATCCACAGGGGGATCAAAAAAAATAAGACAATCATGGATGGGCAAAGTTCCTTTAGGATAACTTCAAGCAACCTTTTGGTGCACAAGAGCTGCTCCCAAATTTGGGGGTAAGACCCACTTGTGGACAAAACTGTATTTTTGGAAGCCATTTTTTAAAAAACTAAATTTTTTCTAAAGTGTTTTTTTTTAAGTTAATATAAGGTTGCTACATGAAGGAACATTGTGCCACCTGTTTTTAACAATCATAATCTGAAAGGCTTCCATGGATGGAAAAATGAAACTTGGGAGCTACTTGCTGCTCTGAAGCAATAGGTTTGTGGTTCAACTGTACATCCTAGTGGACGATCACTTGACTATGAGCCAGCAGTGTGCAGCAGCACCCAAAAGAGCTAATACAATCCTGGGTTGTATAAACAGAGGTATAGAATCAAGATCACGCGAAGTATTATTACCGCTTTATAAAACCCTAGTAAGACCACACCTGGAATACTGCAGCCAATTTTGGTAACCATATCACAAAAAAAGATGTTGAGAGTTTGGAAAAAATTCAGAGAAGAGCAACTAAGATGATCAAAGGCTTGGAGACTAAAACATAAAAAGAATGGCTGCGGGATTTGGGCTTTGCTAGTCTAAAGAAAAGAAGAAATAGGGGAGACATGATAGCGGTGTTCCAGCGTCTGAGGGGCTTCCACAAGGCAGAGGGGGTCAGGTTGTTCATCAGAGCACCAGAGGGAAGGACAAGAAACAATGGCTGGAAACTGATCAAAGAGAGAAGCAACCTGGAATTAAGGAGAAACTTCCTGACAGTGAGGACAATCAACCAGTGAAACAGCTTACCCCCAGAAATTGTGGGCGCTCCATCACTGGAGATTTTTAAGAAGAGACTAGACAGTCACCTCTCTGAGATGGTGTAGGTTCTCCTGCTTGAGCAGGGGCCTAGACTAGAAGACCTCCAAGGTCCCTTCCAGCTCTATTCTATTCTAAATCACAACCAGGGCACTATAGTGTCAACCGTCCCACTTAGTCATGTACCAAAGAAAGACTCCTGGCCATTTATTTTGCCAAGAGTATACTTTACTAAAGCTTAAATGGTTACAAAAGTAGCATAAGCTGAGGTTTTCCCATGCAAACGACACGAAGGAAAGTTCCCTCCCCTCCTCCCTCCCGACCATCCCCTGGTTATCTGCAAATGTCCAATCAGGTGCTTGTATATTGTTCAGGAAACAGGTGATCGATTCCCAGCTCTGTATATTGCTACTTTACCTTGGCTGGCTGGAGCTTCTCACACAGCTCAGCTGGGCTTCCATTCTCCTCCCCTTCCTTACACTCCAATCTTTCCCTCCCCCCTCCATGCTAATGTCAGGCTGTCATGTCATGAACCTTGGATAGGTGAGATGGAACCATGACATATAGTTTGCTTAGCAAACCCAGTTTAAACCATTGTTTATAAAATACATGGACCTTTTCCCTGACCAGCAACTCATCTCTAGGGATGAGGGCAGACTTTCCAGCCATATTTGGAGATGCTGAGATGAATGGTGGGACTCGTCCTGCATGAAAAGTAGGTCTTTTTCTGCTGGTGGGAAGAAAAAGTGACTGATCTTGTCCACTGTGGCTGCAGATGTCACCCAGGATATTTGACATGCGAAGCATGTGATCTTCTCAATTATACTTCCTTCGTTCCTCGCTCCCTAAGTTGGACAATTGTCATTTGGTTACAGCCTTAAGCTTACCCTAAGGCATTTTATTTGCCTGCCTGCATCTACGTAAATCTCCACATGGCCTTCCTGGGTCTTCTTGTCTTGTCTCCTTTGTTCTGAGACCTTAATCTCCTTAGGTATTCCCAATCATCTCAGCCATATTATTGAGCCTCCATCTTCCAACCCTGTCCATTTCTGTCATGTTGATCCTCATCCTAATTTCTCTTCCTGTGTCTCTCCTGGAGACAGTTGGTATTCCTCTCTCAAATTTGAGGCAAGCAGATGATGGACTGTATCTGTTTGCCTCTCTCTTTTAAAGATCCCAAAAGAAAAGCTAAAAAGGAAAGGAAGGTTTGATTATTATTTTTTATAGAGCAGCTTACTTTTAAATGTGGGACATAATTTACAGCACACAAAGGCACTTTGCTATTAATTCAATCATGCATTTTTCACCCAAGAAAAGTGGCTTTTTTTTTGGTTGAGACTTGGGTTTCGCACCTGCTCTCTGCAAGATAGAGGTTTTAATGTATATTTTATAGCCATGTGAAGCTGGCAAGAGAAGAAGGCTTTTTCATTCAGCATCCTTGGTGACAGTAAACACAAAATTGGGCTTTAGTCAAGGGTAATTAGCAAGCACTGGCTGGTTGGGTGATTTACACCATATTCTGTAGTCTTAAAAATAGCTTTTTCCTCTTTCCTTACCTTTGAAAAAGGCCAGAAATTCCAAAGAGAAATGGGATGGGAAAATAAGATTATTTGCACTGAATAAATTTCAGAGTTACATTTTGTGAGATGAGTGGCCATACAAATTAGATAGATAGATAGAGATAATAACTATATCTCTCTTTTAAGTGAATAAAATAAATAAAAGTCAATACAGATAGTCCCCGACTTGCAACAGTTCGGTTAGTGACTATTCAAAATTACAACAGCACTGAAAAAAGTGAGTTATGACCATTTTTCACACTTATATTGTTGCAGCATCCCCATAGTCTCGTGTCGGATGCTTGACAACTGACTCACATTTATGACGGTTGCAGTGTCCCTGGGTCATGTGATCACCTTTGCAACCTTCTGACAAGCAAAGTCAATGGGGAAGCCAGATTCATTTAACAACCATGTTAGTCATTTAACAACTGCAGTGATTCACTTTAACAAATATAGCAAGAAAAGTTGTAAAATGGGGCAAAATTCACTTAACAAATTTTCACTTACCAACATAAATTTTGGGCCTAGTTGTGGTCGTAAGTTGAGGTCTACCTGTATAGTAGCCTTGACAGTGTCCACTTGTTTATGTACACCATCCACACGGTGCACATAAAAACAGGTGGAAAGAGGAAGATATTCCAACTGAAGAGGAAATATTACTGAAAATTTTTAACTGCGCAGAAATGGACAGATTCACTTTGGAACTCAAGGATAAAAGTGAAACTAAGTACTACAAAATCTGGAAACAATTTTATGATTGGATAGATAACAAGAGGGCAGCCAAGACAAATGTATAGTGTTAGAACAAAAAAATAGATGTTATTATAGACAAATGTATGTTTAGGAGATAAATAAATATGCAGAAATGAGGGGAAAAGTATTAATACTATATGATATTTTGCTTAAATAATGAATAAAGCTTAAGAATTATATGTTTATATGAATAGTAATATTATTGTAAAGTGACGGAAGATGTATGGAACCAGTGATGTCATATCTATGTCCAATGTTTTTTTAATTTTGTATTATCAATAAAAAACTTAAAAAAAAACAGGTGGATCTTTGATTTGCACTCTCATGGCCATCATCTTGACTTTTTTTATCACACCTTGCAGATACTTCTAGGCTGCCATATAAAGAAATAAATACATCTATAAATTAAATTATGTCCAAGATTTGCTGCTGAAGTTCTGTTAATATGAGGCACAAGCTGCATTTAACCTTACCAAGGCCTGCAACTGTTGGTTCATCTCAAGATATCAAGCTAAAAAACAAATGAAATTATTATCATTTCGTCTTTTTGTGTACTTCTGCTTCTATTTCTTTTGAAAGAGCCATCTGCCTGCTGAGCTGGAGAAGGGGCAGGCGCTTGGAAAGATATTATTGTTTTAGTCCCATTTGCAAAAGAAACAAAATTCACCCATATACTGCCTGAGCTTCATGGCAGACTTTTTCTAAGCCTTTTCTTCCCAGTTTAGGACTTTTCCAGTTTGATTCCGTGGATCTACAATCTCAACTTGGCAGTGCAGTCCCGATTCCTCAAGAACGCTGGGATATTTGCCTCGGGATAACAGGTTTAGAAATTAATCTTTGAGAGAAGTTTATTCTCTCTGAAAATATATTCAGAAATATTGCAGTATGAATTTCCATGCACATTTAGAATCCTGTAGGTATGAAACAGAACAAGTTGGAATTTGTTCAGGGAACTGCTAAATTGGGACATGCAAAAATAGATTGATGTCTCCATATAATGGTTAGATAGATTCAACTTTCTTGGTTTATTTTGTAGGGGAACTACTACCAGTTTAGAAGGTTGCACCAATGTGTAGAAGCCACTCAAAATTGGTTGCAACTGATTACTTTTGCTTCATGACTTTACCTTTATGCCATCAAGGGCTATCAAAGTGAGTACTTTGAATTGTATCAGAAGCCAACTGGTAACCAGGGCTGCTGTTTGCAAAGTAATGGGGCTGCATAAGCATAATGTGATATCCCCATCACTGCCTACACCAGCTGTAGCTTTCAGATGGTTATCAAAGGCAGCTCCATGTAGATAGCATCATAGTAATCCAATCATGAGATGACCAGATGAGGGGTAACTGTTTGATGGGCTTCCATGTCCAGGAAAAGATGCAGCTGGTACACTAGATAATAATAATAATAATAATAATAATAATAATAATAATAATAATAATAATAATAATAATAATAATAATAATAATAATAATAATAATAATAATAATAATAATAATAATAATAATAATAATAAAGTTGGAAGGGATGTTGGAGGTCATCTAGTCCAACCCCCTGCTCAGGCAGGAAACCCTATACCATTTCGGACAAATGGCTGTCCAGTCTCTTCTTAAAATCTTCCAGTGTTGGAGCATTCACCACTTCTGGAGGCAGGTTGTTCCACTGTTAATTGTTCTAACTGTCAGGAAGTTTCTCCTTAGTTCTAGGCTGCTTCTCTCCTTGATTAGTTTCCATCCGTTGCTTCTTGTCCTGCCTTCAGGTGCTTTGGAGAATAGCTTGACTCCCTCTTCTTTGTGGCAGCCCCTGAGATATTGGAACACTGCTATCATGTCTGGACAAAGGGCCTCCTAGTGACGCCTGCTACCTGGTCTTTGAGTTGGAGCCTGAAATCCAAGAGGGCCCCATATGGTAAAAATGTTAAAGGGCAAACTGACTGAAGACTAGGAATGGAATTTCCACCAAACTAGGAAGCCCCAATAAACACAGATGCTTGGTCTTGTCATGATTCAGTGAATTTGTTTGTCCTCATCCAGACCTATACAGTTCCAGATTCTGAGCCAAGACTTTAACAGCATCACTTGTCCAGCCTGGAGTCAAGGTGTACTATTATTATAAGCATGTTGATGATACTTGACCCAAATCAAGGGATGACTTCACCCAATGGTTTCATGCAAATGTCAAACAAAAAGGAAGAGAGCATTGAGCCCTTTAGCCTTCTATAGTCTAATGAACAGACTTAGTTTTTATTGCTAATCAATATCAGCTGAAGAGTATGAGTCAAATCTCATCTTGGGAACCATAGAATTAAAAAAAGGGCCCGTCCTTTGTACACACATGTCCTGAGCATACAGGTCCCCGCTCAAGCATTTCCTGTTACTACATCTTCCAGTCCTCCATTCCCCCCCCCAATCTATACATTATTGGAAAACTGAAGGACTGCAACTCCATTCTCTATAAAAAAGGATTCCATAGTTCCTGTTGCATTGTCCCTTGAAGAGCGGGCTGAGGTATATAATGCAAGTGATTAATAACAGAAGTTGCCTAGACAAATTGGATCACTCTAAATTTGTTGCTTGTATGGTTTTGAAGATAACTGTGCCTAGAGATATGCAATGACATTGCACTCACATTTATTTTTCACTTGTCCAGAAGATTGATGCGTAAGTGATAGGTTTGTCCAGCACATAATTGGTGTTAATGATTTGCTGGAAATGTCACCTATTTCTCAATGGTAAACATTTGTCAATGAGAGTTCCACCAAGTGATACATGTAAATAATCATCTTTGTTGTTAGTCAGCAAAAACATTGCTTGATGGACTGACACTTTGACACTTTGGTTGCTTGAAGCCATAGGAAAAGTTCAGTTAGATCTCTAAACTCAAAGCGTTACCCCTTGAGAATTATAATATGGAAGTTATTTCTTACAGCAAGCCCTTCAAACAATGATTTACTGTATTTTAGGAGTACTGTGGCTCATGTGGTTAGGATGCTGGGTTGGAGGTTAGCATGCCCATGTTCGAGACCTGAGTGCTGCCATGGGATGGAGTGAGCTCCTGTCCTTTGCTCCAGCTCCTGCAGGGGACATAAAAGGAGCCCCCAACTGGGCGTCCCCTGGGCAGTGGTGATGTCACTAGCTAATACTTTCAAACGGGAAGTACCTCAGTGTTTCTGATATGAGTGTGATAATATGATTTATTTTTAATAAAATACTTTTGGTGGTGATGAGCTGCTATAGAATGATGTAAAAGGAGGTAGATCTTTGCCCATCTCTTGAGTCATAATCGCTACTGAACTTGAAATCTCATTCATCCAACATATGGGACCCAAATATAATTCAGCATTGTGTGCTTCTGTTCCATTGAATTAGACTTCTATTCTCATCTAAGAGAACTGGAGGCAAAATAACATTTGAACAGCATGCAAAGGGGACATATTTCTCACCATCTTGAAGGACTTACCAAATATCTCTTGTAAAAGGATGTTCTCTTCCAAGGTTCAACGTGGCATATGTAAGATACATCTGCTTTGGGGGGGTTTTGCCATTCTTTAACACAGAGTTGGTTTGATTCAGAGGGACCAACTTTCCAACTGTGCAATGTTGCTGTATTTTTGGTAGCTTGATCTTCTGACATTGGCAGATGGGAAAGGTTTTTTTTCTGTGCAAAAAGTTTATTTATGATTTCTCAGAATTCTAAGAGTAGCAGTTTAGTGTAGTGGTTAAGGCATCAGGCTAGAAACCAGAAGACTGTGAGTTCTATTCCTGCCTTAGGCACAAAGTCAACTAACTGACCATTGACCATGGGCCAGTCCCTCTCTCTCAGCCCTAAGATGGAGGCAATGACAAACCATTTCTGAAAAACCTTGCCAGGAAAATTACAGAGAACTAGTCCTGGCAGTCAAAAACTGACTTTAAGGTACCTTCCACCTCCAAAAAATACGTTTGCAGGAACAAGTCAATCCACAAGATAATTTTAGTGGAATATCCTTCTACTTAAATTGAATTACTCTACTTAATTGTCCCCATTGTTTGGAACAGTGTTTCTCAACCTTGGCAACTTTAAGATTTGTGGATTTCAACTCTCAGATATCCCAGAAAAGGCCTGTTTCCTAGTCTATACCCTTTAACTTCTTGGGGTGAAGTGAAAGATCCTCAGATTGCCAACAGGATAGGTAGACCATCCTAGATAAAATAGTGTTTGATGTATTCGGCCACTGTGCTTTGTAAGGTTTTATAAGTAACCGCCAGCCCTTCAATCTGGGCCAGGAAGATTGGCAGCCAAATGGGTGTTGCTCTTAATAGCAAGTTTTTCCTACTAATATCCTGGTGCCGTATTTGTAAAAGTTGCAACTTCCAAATTTTCTTTGAAAATAGCTCTACACAGAGTTTGCTGCAGAAGTCCAATTCTACTATAATAAAGTGTGAGCTATCTTTGCTAATATGAACGCACATTCACGCATAACAGCACACATTTGCTTGCCATGGGCTTTTGAGAAGATTGAAGCTTTAGCATTGAATGGGTGGGTGGGGGAAAATATCAGGGTAATTTGGTACCATATTTGGAAACTGCTCTGACTTTCTGGGACCTCATGACGTTGACTACTACTTTTGAGGTCTGAGCCAATTTATTTCTGGCTGAGTTATGGTGTATTTGAACCTGCAGGGCAGTTTGTGTTTCCTTTGAAATGCTGACATTCTGTGGAGCTTCTGTGGGTTTCTTTCTGCAGTTATGGGATCTCCTGCCTCACCATGACTTCTAGTTAATGCTGGCAGATTTTTCAAAGGGAAAGAGGTCCTGTCTCTTTTACATGTCTCCTCTCCTGGAAAATGCTTGGGGTTTTCTTTTTCTTTGGGTTATTCTTTGCATGCCACAAAAGAGATGCACACAACATGAGGCAAGACAGGGATGCATGGAATTGAAATTTCTGTTCTGTGTGCTTCACAGGGGAATTTTGCTGCAGAGGCTGTAGGAGGAGAGCTGTGTTAATAAGCTTTAGTTTATGCCTTTTAATAAGATTTGTTAGTAAGGAAAAGGTACTGCCAGACTCCTCTGCTTTTGTGCTTTATTTATTTATTCCCCACCTTTATTATTTTTGTAAATAACTCAAGGTGGCAAATATACGTAATACTCCTATTTTCCCCCAAAACAACAATCTTGTGAGGTGGGTTGGCTGAAAGAAAGTGACTTGACCAAAGTTTTAGACTTACAGCAGTTTGTGTTAGACCAGTGATTTTCATTCCTTATTTTCCATTTCAAGGAGTACAAAGTTGGTTCAAAAAACAGTCAGCAGACTTGCAATCAATCCAGTAGGTGAGAATAAAGAGAATGTTTGTAATTCAGCGTTGAACGGTGGAGTCCTTGGTGCTGTCTGGTCTGGGATATTTGCTTGCAGACATTTCATTACCCAACTAGTAACAGTATCAAGAGAGAGAGAGAGTGTAGGATCTGCTCCCTGTTTACATATCATTCTTTGCCCTGCTAGTTTTGGTGAGGATATGGTCTTCTACTTGGTAGTTTCTTGATCAGGTTTTTGTTTTTCTGATTGATCGTTCGACTGATATCAGCCATGTCAGTTGGAGGAGTCAACCATGGATCATTTTAAACTTTTTCAAACTGCTGAAGTGTACGGTGAATGGTTGCGGGAACTGGGTATGTCTAATGAAGAGAAGGACTAGCAGTCTTCCAAGGGGCTGTCACAGAGAAGAGGAAGTCAACCTATTCTCCAAAGCATCTACGGGCAGGATAAAAAGTAATGAATGGAAGAGAGAGATCAAAGAGAGATTCAACCTAGAATTAAGGAGAAATTTCCTGACAGTGAGAACAATTAATCATTGGAATGGCTTCCCATGAGGCTCAGTGGTTAGAATGCAGTATTGCAGGCTGACTCTGCCCACTGCCAGGAGTTTGAGCTTGACTGGCTGAAGGTTGACTCAGCCTTTCATCCTTCCAGGTTTGGTAAAATGAGGACCCAGATTGTTGGGGGCAAATATTCTGACTCTGTAAACTGCTTAGAGAGGGCTGTAAAGCACTACGAAGCGGTATGTAAGTTTACGTGCTAAGTGCTATTGCCTCCAGAAGTTGTGAGTGCTCCATCACTGGAGTTTTTAAAGGGGAGAATGGACAGCCATTTGCCCAGAATGTTTATAGGGTCTCCTGCTTGGGACCTACAAGGTCTCTTCCTACTCTGTTATTCTGTATTCTATTCTGTTTTTAAGAGGTTGGCGGGGTGTGTGGTGATGTGGAAGCGCACTCAGTAAAGGAAAGGAGAGCTTGGTGCATTACTTGGACTGTTTCAGCTGAATTACTCTTAAAATCCTATCTCAAATATATGACAACAAAAGACTGTCTTGCTCTTTTAGCTGCAGCTTCTGAGTCTTTGGAGAAAAATCCCTTTTTGTTTTATTTTCCCCCTCAGTGATTTTCTGATCCTTTGAAGTATAAAATGTCATAGCCTTTTAACTCAGCTAGCAAGCGTGTAGGAGCAAGGGTGCACATGTGTTTGTGTGTGTTGTGTATGTGTGTGTACAAATTGCAAATATACATAAACACAGCTTTTGGACTACAAAATGTAACAAACCAAAAATACTCGCACATCATTCTTTGCGCATTATTGAATTTTGCCTCTGCCAGGACAAAATGTTTCTTTATAAGCCTTTCCCCAAATACCTTATCTAAGGGGCTGCCACAAAGAAGGGGGGGGGTCAACCTATTCTCCAAAGCACCTGAAGGCAGAACAAGAAGCAGTGGATGGAGACTCAACAAGGAGAGAACCAACCTAGAACAAGAAGAAATTTCCTGACAGAACAATTAATCAGTGGAACTGCTTGTCTTCAGAAGTTGAGGGTGCTCCATCACTAGAGATTTTTAAGAAAAGATTGGACAACCATATGTCTAAAATGGTATATGCTTGAGCAGGGGGTTGGACTAGAAGACCTCCAAGGCCCCTTCCAACTCTTGTTATTCTGTTATGCATTAAACGGTGGTCCTGAAGAAATTAGAAACGCTATGGACAAGCAACTGTTGTGTGCGATTTCATTCCATGTGCCACCCAATGT
The DNA here is from genome assembly GCA_023970755.1 of Azemiops feae. Taxonomy (NCBI): domain Eukaryota; kingdom Metazoa; phylum Chordata; class Lepidosauria; order Squamata; family Viperidae; genus Azemiops; species Azemiops feae. Next base: position 61,546 of record JALGBA010001897.1, on the reverse strand, counting down.
GGCAGAATCCAAGGATAGCTTTATGGCTTCATTGAGAAATGGACCAATAACATGGGGTGCATTGGCAAGTTTTATGTGTGTTCTTGTTAAATCTGGGCATGCTTTTTTCCAACACTCAACCTAATGGCAGCGTTTAATGTAAGGGAAATTGTGTGGGCCACTTGTGACCTAAGCCTTGTAAAGTCCCAAAATATTTTCAGATTCCTAAACCACCTCCAGCATGGAGGTAACTTCCCCTGGAAAAAGCAGATCTACAATTTAGGAAGTTGGAGATCTACCCAGGTAGGCCAACTAAGAAACCCTAGAAATGGTAACTCTTGCTCATTTCATGTTTATATGACAGTGCAGGTAATCCTTGTTTAGCAATTGTTTCTTAATGGCTGTTCAAATTTACATTGGACCCCCCCCCCCAAAAAGCTACTTATGAGATAGTACTGAAGATATGGCCACTGTAGCATCCCCATGGTCATTTGCCCTTACAACTGACTGCAGGGATGCTGCAGCACTCCCCTGCCTATCTCCCCCATCCTTCCAACTGGGTCCCACCAGGCCTTTCTCCCCCACCCCCGGGTTCCCACAGGATTTTCTTCCCCATAGCAGATCCCCGCAAGCTTTTCCCTCCCCCATCAGGTCCCAGCAAGCCTTCCCCCACACCAGGTGCCTGTAGAGTTTAGGCTTGATTCCCACTGAGCTTTCCATGGTTCTGAAACAGATGGCTTCATTGCATGTCCACACAGCATGATTCCAGAAGCAGCTGCCATGTTCCCAGTGGCCACATTGAATTGTGGGCACTGAAAACATGTAGCTGCTTATGGAATCATGCCATGTGGCTAAATGACAATGCTACCAGTTGCAGTGGTGTAGATGTGCGTGGGAAAAGTCCTGTGGGGATATTGGTGGTGGGGGGGAGGAGAAGGCCTGCTGGGACCCAGTAAGGGCAAATGACCATGGGGGTGTAACAGTGGCTGTAACTTCAGGACCATGTCATAAGTAGCTTTTGGGGTGTTCCTGTGGACTGAGTGGGAAATAAAAAGTTCTGCGGAGGCCAAAGTTGTGAGAAGTAGAGCAAGGGGTGTCTTGGGGCTCCCAGGATCTTTATCACTCCTGAGGCACCCAATCCTCCACTTACTGACCACACATTGGTTTAACAGCCATATCAGAGACAGCAGGGCCTGGGTGATGTTAACTGATGCCATCTCTCTTAACAGCCATGACATCTGATCATAATGGGCAAGTTCCATTACAGTCATATGTTGAGGACTACTTTTACCACGTGCTACTGTGAAATTGATCTGGAATCTCTAGCTAATATAATATGCAATAGGCAATATGCTAGTGAGTGAGAGCTATTCTCAGTTGCTGCACTGGTTATGATAGACTTTTGAAGTATGGATTTTGACCTAACAAAGCCCTGCATGATTTGGTTCTAAAGCACCTTACCAACCATCTTCTTCAAGTAGAATCCATCCAACTCATGAGTATACATAGATAGTATATTATGGTGGTCTATTTCCTATAAGAAACCAAAATGATGTGAGAACAGAGACAATAATTATGCTATGGAGCATCTTGCAACCATTGGTATGGCTGGCCCCTTACCTATTAGTCTTTTGTAAAGCAAATAACGTAGTTGAACTGGAATTTGAGGGTTGACTGATGCATGAGCTCTTGATATGTTGGCCACAGTTTATCTCTGCTGAACATTTTGATAAGTTGGGTTTTGTATTCTGTTATTATTTTTTATTTTTGGTAAACTAGTAGCGAAGAAATAAACAGAGAAGAAATCAAAATCAAGTTGCAACACAAGGGAAGAATGAGTGGGATGAAAGAGAAAGGACAACTAAGGAAGTAATGGTTGGGTGAATTTGATGAGATTCTCAGAAACAGAGAAATGAGAAGTTTAAAGCACAAAAGGCAAGACATAATGTCATGGAAAAAATAGCTCACAAGAAAATAATAAGTCTGGAGAGATAGAATGAATGGTGTTATGAACTAGATTTATCTGTTTTCACTTCTTCTGCTTCTAACTTAGAACATAAAATACAGAGTTGAAAGGGACCTTGGAGGTTTTCTAGTCCAGTGCTTTTCAACCCATGGTACATGTACCACTGGTGGTACTTCGGCACCTGGCAGGTGGTATAGGTATGACGGGTTGAAAAGCACTGTAAAAAAAAAGTGTAAAAGTGTAGCAGGGGATGAGCTGAAGCAGCAGCAATGCTGCACAGGCCTGTGGGAGAGTCAATTGCAGCTACTGTGTTGCAGCGGCTCTGCTGAGCACCCAGGATCGCCACGGGGCTCCAGCTGATTGGCGCTTCCAGAAGCAGTGCGCACCCTCTGGGAAAGGCGTCAGCCACAGCTACACCAAAGAGAAATGGAGGGGGTGAGAGAAGAGGATATAAAAGGAGCTTTTGGAGGAAAGGGACAAAAAAAAACCCGACAGGGAAAGAGAAGGGGACAGAGAAAGAGAGGCGGAGAAGATGAGAGCCTTCTTTGAGTCAACCAGAAGGAGAGGAGGAGATAGAACAGTGCAAAGATTGTCAGAGAAATAAACACAAGTTTCCCATTAAAAGTGTGGCAAGTGAGTGTACAGAGAGTCCTCAATCACAATTGAGCCCAAAATTTATGTTGCTAAGTGAGAAATTTGTTTGAGTTTTGTCCCATTTTATGACTTTTCTTGGCCCATTTGTTAAGTGAATCACTGCAGTTATTAAATTAATAACACAGTTCTTAAGTGAATCTGGTTTCCCCATTGACTTTGCTTGTCAGAAGGTTGCAAAAGGGGATCACATGATCCTGGGACACTGGGACCATCATAAATATGAATCAGGTGTCAAGCATCCAAATGTAAATCACGTGACCCTGGGGATGCTGCAATGGTCACAAGTGTGAAAAAATGGTCATAAGTCACTTTTTTCAGTGCCACTGTAACTTTATTTTTTTTTAAAAAATTTTTTAAAATTTTTATTTTTCCTTTTTCACTTTACAATGAACAAAATACATTTTCTTTACCTTGACAGTATAGTCTCCTATGTCTCTTACATTTATTTACATTTATTTACATTCATTTTCATACACTCTTGTTTCTCTGTTCTAACCAAACATAACATTTATTCCATGTCTCATAGAATTCTGTTGTTTCTTTATCTTTTATCTCTAAAGTTAGCTTGTACATCTCAGCACATTCTAGCATCTTGTGGATAATCAAATCATTTGTTGGAGTATTTTCACATTTCCAACTCTGAGCGTATGCAATGCGTGCCGCTGTTATTATGTGTACAATGACAGTCACTAAACGAACAGCTGTAAGTCGAAGGCTACCTGTACGTCATCAATTTTTTCCCTTTTTTTTGGTCATCAAGTTTTTGACACCTTGCTAGGCGACTGGTGGTACGCGGATATGGCCATATCCTAAAAGTGGTACAATCTGTGAAAAGGTTGAAAAGCACTGTTCTAGTCCAACCCCCTGATCGAGCAGGAGACTTTATACCATTTCAGACAAATGGTTGTCCAGTCTGTTTTTGAAAGCCTCCAGTGATGGAGCAGCCACAACTTCTGAAGTTCTTTTCTTTATTCTTTTCTACATATGTTTCTTACTCTTTCTCACTTTCTGTGCTTCACCTGCAAAGTTGCTCGTTTTGAAAGGGAATACATGATGCATCTATATATATATGTAGCTTGATATGCAAGAGTGGAATCATCTTGATTTATAAACCATAGTTGAGGATTTAACATCTTGTATGTCTGAATTATTTCGTAAGGTTAAACAAAACTGTGCTTTATCTTTTACACTATAACCTTGCAAATTTTGGAAGACTGCTATCATAATTTTTCTTAATTATTTCTCCAGGCTAAATAGCTTTCGTTGCTTCAAACACTTCTTACAGAGATTTGTTTCTGTTCCCACTGGCTGTTCTTCTCTGAATCAGTGTTTTAGCTTCTCAGTGGTTCCAGTATGGTGCCATAAACTGAACCTTACATATGAAATGCAGCCATCTCAATACAACATAAATCATACAGTTGCATAGATGGTAATTATGGTAATGATACAACCCTCCTTCAAATTATCCACAGGTGGTAGATACATGAGATGGAACACAATCGGTATCCTTTGCCCCCTCTGATGAGGTTAACAGTTACACCAGTGAATAGTGAAGTTGTGGTTTTTATCTAATTCCTTATATTAATCATTGCTATTTAAAAAAAAAATAAAACAGTAAGATCTTCCAAAAGCTTTGACAACTGAAGCATGCTGATTGCTTTAAAATGTCACAGCTTTATGTGGATACAGTTCTGAGGTTTTCCTTTTTAATTAGCTCTGTCAATGCCTTTTAGATCTGTTCTCTAGATATATGTCCTTTTAAAAAAACAGTTGAATAACCCCTGCTTTAAATAAATACTTTTCTCTTGGTGGTATCCTGTGTGGAAATTTCAATAGTGATTCTGAACAAAGAGGGCAGATAATCCTTTCAGTTTAGTATTTAGCACGTTATTTTGGAAATGCACCATGAATTTTGTTCTTTCAACTTTTCAGACTTTCAGACTATAACTTTTCACAATCCAAGCTTTCCCTGCCATCACGTCTAAACAAGACTACAGTGACTCTGTCTTTCAGGGATTTAATTAGAACTTTACCCATCCAGATCTTCTTACCTCTGAACATAGAGATACAGATAGTCCTCAACTTACAACACTTCCTTTAGTGACTATCTGAAGTTACAACAGAACTAAAAATGACCACTTATGACCACTTTTCACACTTACAATCTTAGCAGCATCCCCAGGGTCACATGATCAAAATTCAGATGCTTGGCAACTGGTTCATATTTATGATGGTTGCAGTGTCCTGGGGTCATGTGATCTCCTTTTGCCACCTTCTGACCAGCAAAGTCAAATGGGGAAGCCAGAATAACTTAGCAACCATGTTACTAACTTAACAACTGCAGTGATTCACTTAACAACTGTGGCCATAAAGGTCATAAAAGGAGGCAAAACCTACTTAACAAATGTCTTGCTTAGCAACAGAAAGTTTGGGCTCAACTGTGGTCATAAGTTGAGGACTACTTGTAATACTTTCCTCAGCAACTCTGGCTCAGGAATACTTGAGTACCAACAGTATGATCATACTATCTCAATGTATTTCAATCAATCAATTAATCAGAATAGAGCTGGAAGGGACCTTGAAGGACTTATAGTCCAACCCCCTGCTCAAGCCGGAGTCCCTATATCATTTCAGACAAGTGGTTGTCCAGTCTCTTCTTAAAAACCTCAAGTGATGAAGCACCCATGATTTCTGAAGGCAAGCTGTTCCACTGGTTAATTGTCCTCACTGTTAGGAAGTTTCTCCTTAATTCCAGGTTGCTTCTCTCTTTGATTAGTTTCCATCCGTTGTTTCTTGTCTTGCCTTCTGGTGCTTTGGAAAATAAATTGACCCCTTCCTCTTTGTGGCAGCCTCTCAAATATTAGAAAACTGCTATGATGTCCCCCCTAATCCTTCTTTTGTCTAGACTGGCCATTCCCAAATCCCTAAACTAAACAAATTATATGCTGTTTAAGGATAAGTTGAGAATCCAGTCTATTACTCCACAAATCATGAGATGTAGAGGAACTGTGGAATGGCCTTGAAGCAATGAGCTGAACCGTAATAGATGGTGGTAGAGCATTTGTTGAGATCAGCCCATTGGAATTAATGCTGTGATGTCTCTTTTATCTTGGATCTATATTGGATAGCTGCCCCACTGACCTCTAGAAAGAATGGCTGTAGTTGAAAGCAAGGTTTATAGGTTGTGTGAAATGAAATGCTTTTAGGTAATCCCACTGGATGTGTCTTGTGTGCATGCACATATATGCTCAAAAGACAAGGAAAAAGGCATCCTACAATCAAGCCAAGTCTTCAAGACACAACCACCCTGAGGTTTGAGTGTGCCCCATCCTTCTGAATACTCTGAAATCTTTAATGAAACCTGACTTGGAATTATGTCTGAACTGGGACACTATAACTTCAACAAATGTTGGTTGAACCAAGATTTATTTAAACCCAGCCAAGTATAATACCTTCCACCTCACTGCTTATGTAGATTAACTTTATGGGTCCTTGGACCATTACAGTTAATGGAGTAAAGTCTTAGTATTGATTATGAGGAATAGGCTATGGTTACACATCATGCTAAAAGCTCGTCCACATAGCCACTTTCTTGTCCTGAACAGAGAAGAAATCATGTCAGCATAAACTGCATGAATCAAGAATTAACCTGTACCCAAGCTTCTAGAGACCCATTGGGTTCAAGTCTCATCGATCCTTCCCGCCATTTTGAAATGAGAAGCCCAGGAGAGCTGCAGCATTACCATATACCCTAAACTAGGTTTAACATACGTTTAAATTATAAAGAAAATAAAACTCCCGTCTTAAAAACTAAAAAACTAAAACAAAAAGAAACCAGAAAAATCTCCTTTCATCCAGAAGTGCCATAGAATGTGGTAACAAGTAGGAAACTGCCAGAAAAAGGATCTTAATTTCCCCACACAATCAGAGTAGTTGAAAATAGGAAGTAAATATATAAACTGTGGTTTCAATTCTTGTTGGATGAGAAGTATAGAAGTTAAAGCTTAGACATACGGAAATCCTAGGCTGCATTAACAGAAGGGCAGAATCAAGATCACGTGAAGTGTGAGTATCATTTTATAAAGCCTTAGTAAGACCACACTTGGAATATTGCATCCAATTTTGGTCGCCGCGATATAAAAAAAAGATGTTGAGACTCTAGAAACAGTGCAGAGAAGAGCAACAAAGATGATCAGGGGCTGGAGGCTAAAACGTATGAAGAACGATTGCAGGAATTGGGTATGTCTACTTTAATGAAAAGAAAGACTAGGGGTGATACGACAACAGTGCTCCAATATCTCAGGGGCTGCCACAAAAAAGAAAAGGTCAACCTATTTTCCAAAGCACCAAAAGACAAGACCAAAAACAATGGATGGAAGCTAATTAAGGAAAGAACCAACCTAGAACTAAGGAGAAATTTCCTGACAATGAGAACAATTAACTTGCCTTCAGAAGTTGTGGGTGCTCCATCACCCTGGAGGTTTTAAGAAGAATTGGATAACCATTTGTCTGAAATGGTATAAGGTCTCTTGCTTGAGCAGGGGATTGGACTGGAAGACCTCTAAGGTCCCTTCCAACTCTGTTATTCTGTTATTTAAATGACTAAATGTGGGTGACATTGAACTAAAGAATGGAGAATCTGTTTTACTTAGTATTTATTACAGAATGTCTATCACACCTTTCTGTTTTTGAACAATCAACATGAAGAAAAACAGAATCCAAATAGAGAAACAAATACATATAATTACTATCAGCATTAACATTTTTTCCTCCGGAATACATTAATGATTTGAAGCTAGATGGAAAAGATGTATTTTTGCCATCTTCCTAAATAGCTGCTCTTCTCTTCCAGTAGCCCTTAAAACAATGGAAATGGCTAAGTATTGGCAGCAGCATTCATTTATTTATAGCCAAAAGGGTACTAAAAATGCACATATTTCGGTTTTCTTCCAAGTTTCTGCTAAAACGGATAAATAAATAATAAATTTGGAGAAAGGGTGTTTTTTTCACCATGTCTTTAAAACGTGTGAAAAAACTTAACTTCTGTGTACTGGGCCATAAAAGGAGAATTAAATAATTTGTCTAATGCCAAATTGTTGGTTTAGTGTTATGGTATAACTAATTGTCTTCCCGTCTTTCTGTCTGTCTTGAATAACTTGCATATGCACAAAGAGGTGATAGATTATTTTCTGTCTCTTTGGCTAATCTTAATCAAAGTCTGACTAAAATTGCATGACTTTTTGAGAAGAAGGAGAGAGCATAGGTAGTCCTTGACGTACGACTGTAATTGAGCCCAAAATTTCAGTTGCTAAGTGAAACTTTTGTTAAGTGAACTTTGCCCCATTTTACGACCTTTGTTAAGTGAATCACTGCAGTTGTTAAAATAGTAACACAGGTGGTTAAGTGAATCTGGGTTTCCCAATGACTTTACTTGTCAGAAGGTCACAAAAGGGGGATCACATGACCCCAGGACACTGCATCCGTCATAAATATGAACCAGTTGCCAGGCATCTGAATTTTGATCACGTGACTATGGGGATGCTGTAACAGTTGTAAGTGTGAAAAATGGTCACTTTTTTCAGTGCTGTTGTAACTTTGGACGGTTACCAAATGAACTGTCGTAAGTCGAGGACTGCCTTATAGTTTGAGTTTAGAAATATCCTTATCTGCTTGTTTGGAGGAATTATGAGACACACAGAACCTGAAATAAACATTCAGATTCTTGACTTTAGTTTTCTATTTCCGAAAAGGGGACTGAATGTCTAGCAAGTCATGAGTAGACCAAGCTTTCAAAGGCTTTTTGACACGTTTTCCAGAGGCATTTGTGGAGGATTTTTCCAAATCTCTTCAGGCAAAGGAGAAGATTGTCAGCGATTTATCGAGGTACTACTACTGGGGAAAAAAATACTTTTCAGATATTGCTGAAACAGGCTCCGTTGAACTTGTGGGTGACATGGAAAACTGCTTTTTGTGTTCCCTGGTCGTGGTTCCCCCCCCCGCCCCAAGTAATAAAGAGAAGAAAATACATAGAAAGGCCCATGACATGCAAGCTAAGTGAGAGGAGGGGGAAACTGTGTATTCATTTTTATTAAGTTTAATTATAGAAGCTTTCTCAAGTGATTCCACACTGTGGCCCATGAAAAATGCACGAGCTAATTGCTCCTGACATTTAATTGCTTTATATTTTCCCCTAAAACAGTTGTCTAGGGCAAGAGAGGGGAATACCACTTGGTTTGAGCCAGTGACTGCTGACAATTTGCTCCTTTTGAGGATGGATTACAAGGGCAGTTTTAGAGGAGATTGGAAAGGTTTTGGTCAAAGCTCAGGAACACTAACCAGAAGTGGCAGCATCACTGAAGCTGAGGGGATGTGGATCAGGGAGTCTGAATGGGCAACTGTGCTGCAAGCCCCGAAATAAAAGACAGATAAGATTCGGCTTTGCACTGTCGATTGTCTTCTTCAAGTCATGACATCTGCCAGCCTAGTCTAGAGATGAGAAGAAGATAAATCTTAAGTTCAGTGGAGTCACTGGGACTGGTGAAAGAGGTGTAAGTATGGGGACTGGCAAGATAAGGCCTCTGTATGTAGAACTACATGGAAAGAAAGAAAGAAAGAAAGAAAGAAAGAAAGAAAGAAAGAAAGAAAGAAAGAAAGAAAGAAAGAAAGAAAGAAAGAAAGAAAGAAAGAAAGAAAGAGGAGGGAGGGAGGGAGGGAAGGAGGAAGGAAGGAAGGAAAGGGAGGGACAAAGAAAGAGAAAGAGAGAGAGACAAAGGCAAGGAAAGAGAAAGAAAGATAAAGAGACAAACACAGAAATAGAGAGAGAGAGAAAGGAAGGAAGGAAGGAAGGAAGGAAGGAAGGAAGGAAGGAAGGAAGGAAGGAAGGAAGGAAGGAAGGAAGGAAGGAAGGAAGATCCCTAGGCACTTCTCTGGTATGATTTACCACAATTCTGACTCTGTTTAACAGTAGCAGCACAGAAGGACTTTCCACCATATCCATCACAATTACAGCCAATGGAAGAGAAAATATGTAGTTCAGAATTGAATTGTGGGGTTTTTGGTGCTCTCTGAGCTGGGTTGTTTGCTTGCAGACGTTTCATTACCCAACCAGGTAACCTTATCAGTGCTAATGAGTATGGGATTTACTCCCTGTTAAAATACCATAGTTTGCCCTTCCAGTGTTGGTGGGGATGTGGTTTTCTCCTTGGCAGTTCTACAAGCTACCATTGTATTGGAACTTAACAAATGAACTACAGAGATTATGGAATAAACCAGAAAATGTTTTCCCCATAATTATTAGTATATTAATAGCATTGTCGATACAGCCGAAAATTGGAATTCACTTACAAACAACAGCTTTGCAAAGAACCACATATATATTATTGCAGTATTTAGATAATTTTAAGCTTTGGAAAAATCTAGAAATGATACTAAATTATCAGCACTAGTTCAGAATATCATCATCATCATCATCCTTGTCATGTAAATTCTTCCAAATTTGCATGAAAATAACTGAAGTCATTGTTCAATTCAATCACACTGAAATGGTTGAAAACTCCTTTCATGAAAATAGTGAAATGATGGCTGAACATTTTCTCAAAGGGAATAGATTCCAAAAGTCAGGAGCAACATACTGTACATGGATATGAACACAGGCACAGAAGTCCTCTTCTATCTGCAAAATATATCTCAAAAAGAGAAAACATCTTGAGAAGACCTCCATTGCTGACTTGAACATCCGGACTGGTCCTCAATCAAGACTGTCAGGCCCTAAGCCACTTTAAGAGCTTTCAAGATTAAATAGCCAACATTCGGAGTTGTAAGCAGAACTTGTCCTTCATTATGGGCGTAATATGCTCCTGATACCATACACCAATCAGCAGCCTCACTCCTGCATTTTAACCTTAGTGGAAGTGTCTATGGAGATTCTCAGTCATCCAAGTCATAGTTGTCCCAAAGGTGCTTTTTCAGGAGGCAACTAACCATTCCCCACCATCCAGTCAGAGCTGAAGAAGCTTCTTGGATGAGAAGAGAAACATCTTCAAAAAAAAACAGGAAATCCAGTTGCCTCCTGGGAAAGCACCTTTTGCAACCTTCTGACAAGCAAAGCCAATGGGGAAGTCAGATTCACTTAACAACTGTGTTATTAACTTCACAGCTGCTGTGATTCACTTAACAACTATGGCGAGAAAGATCGTAAAATGGGGCAAAGCTCAGTTAACAACTTTCTGGCTTAGCTACATAACTTTTTGGCGGTCAATTGCGATCGTAAATTGAGGATTACCTGTACTACCAATAAGAGGGTGATTTATTATCTTGAACTCATTTATTTATTTAGAACATGTATATAACTGTCCATCTTATGCTCAACCCAGATAGATCAACTGGACTTATGCCTCCTCTATAATGTCTCTCTTCCTTGCAATAGTGGTGAATGTCTGTAGCTCAGGTGTAGGATGAGGGTGAAGGTTCATTCTCCAAGCTTGCGGGTTGGTCTCTGAACGTTTCGTTACCAGGCTAGGTAACATCTTCAGCAGAGTTTAGGGCAGGGGTCTTCAAACTTAGCCCTTTCATGACTTGTGGACTTCAACTCCCAGAATTCCTCAGCCAGTGGGCCTGGCTGAGGAATTCTGGGAGTTGAAGTCCACAACTCATAAAAGGGCCAAGTTTGAAAACCCCTGGTTTAGGGGATGTCAGTGTCAGAGTTCTTCTGTTTACAAGGGCTTTGTGTGGTCAGTATATCTTGTGATGAGTCAGGTGTGGGTGTGTCAAGTGAGGGTCTTGTGGTGGGCCAGGTGTGAGTCATCAGTGAGAGTCTTGTGATGGGGAGGTTACATCAGGTGAGGGTCATTGGGAGGTGAACTGCTGATAGGGGAGGGAAGGAAGGGGGTTTCATGGGTTGGTTGAGGGTCGTTGCTGTCTCTGGTTGGTTGTATGGTTGATTTGGATTCTGAGGGGTTTGGAGGCTGGTTGTAGGTCAGTGTGTCTGTTGATGGGATTGCTTATGGAGTGCAATTCAAGACCCATCACAAGACCTTTACTTGGCACACCCACACCTGACCCATCACAAGACCTACTGATCATATGAAGCCCTTATAAACAGAAGAATATTGACATCCCCTAAACTCCACTGAAGATGTTACATAGCCTGGTAATGAAATGTTTGGAAACCAACCCATAAGCTCGGAGAACGAACCTTCATCCTCATCTCTCTTTCTTTTTAAAAGTCGACTGCAGATTTGTCAGTCTTCCATCCTTTTTGGAAGATTTTAACCATCTGGAATCATCACTGTTTCTATCTCATCACCATCTCTCCCCCCCACTCTCTCTCTCTCTCTCACACACTCACATCCCTACAATTGTCATCTCATCTGCTGCTCAGAAGACTGGGGACGGGGGGGGGGGAGCCTGCCATAATTGAAATCTGACTATGAATTATAATTTATGACGGCAAGATAATCTGACAGATCAAATGCACCTCTCACTTCCTGTGGCAGGAGAGCACTTTTGATTGCAACCATCCTCCGTGAGGACGTTTCTGGAAACACCATGAAATAAAGAGTTATTTTATACAGATTAGGACTTTCATGATAGGAAGATACTGAACAATGTGCAATGTAACCCAGGGATAGTAGCCAAATGGCATGGCACGCTTTGAAATGCAAAGGTTTTGCTTTTCTCTATTTTTACATGCATAATGCATCATCATTAATAACCCCCCTCTCTCTTTAATTATTGAAAAGCATGCCGTCCATGCTTCCTTGCATTATATTGTGCAAGGAACCTATGATATCGCATCTTCATATGTGAGTTGCAAAAGGAAAACTTGGCATAGCATATTGGATTAAGCTGCAAAGCGGGTAATTCCATATGTAAAATCTTGCAAGCTGACTTTGGAAAAGTCCATATCCATTTCAAGGTGAAAATAAGCTTAGAATATTCCCACAATATTGTTATTTTCGTTCCCTAACTCTCCTGAAGCAATTGAGGAGCTCTAATGATTATCTCTGTTTTTTCTGGCTCAGAAATGATGATCACAAGAAGCCAAAAAACAAAACAACCCTGAGCTGTGGTACTTAGGGTAGCAACTAAAATTCCCTTGTGGTGGCTCAGTGTGAAAATAAAAAAAGTAAGAGGGATAAAAAAAATTTGCTATGTCACTTCAACCTGTGTTGAAGAGGAGACAAGAGAAAAATATATTACTTCATCACTTCCCCTGATTGATTTTAAAGGGGAAGCTGCAAAGCTGTTAAAAATTAAGCATTCCCCTTGAGAGAGCTTCAAGTTTAGGAGCCGGAAAGGAGGTGAGGCAAACATTCCTGCTAATGGGGAAATAGCCACTAGAATTAAAACAATAATCACAACAAATCAACAAAGAAAAACACTAGCTTTTAAATGATTTGAACTGTACTGAGCTGGATTGGAAATAGAGTGGCCCAATGTGGCTGACATTTTAGGAACATAATTGCCCACAGGGACTATTAAAGTGGTCTAAAAGTCTTGGTGAGGAATCAGCGCCACAAATTTAATAAAGCAAAGGAGACAGTTATTTTGGGGGGGGGAGATATAGATACAGGGTCCCTGCTTGCCAACAGGGTCCCCTTTTTGCCAACTCCTTGTTTCACATCTTCAACAAATCTGCGTCAGGTAGAAGTATCATATCTAGGTCAGCGTTCTTCAAACTTGGCAACTTTAGGGTGTGTGGACATCAACTTCCAGAATGCTGGCTGGGGAATTCTGGGAGTTGAAGTCCATACATCTTATAATTGCCAGGTTTGGGAAAACACTGATCTATATGGCCTCTAGATGGCAGCAGAGGGTTAGAATGTTGTGTATCTCTTTACTGCCATCTATTGATTGACTTGATTTTTGCATCCCACCTGCATCCCTTGGAACCCAGGGAGCTCTCCATTGTGCCCTTTCTTATTTTATTGGCATCTAGTTAGGAATCAGAACAGGCAGTAGATGAAAAGCACTTCAGATATATATGCAGTAAACCGAAGGAGTAGAACATCTCTCTGTAAATTGGGTCATTGGCGCCATTGTTATACACCCAAATGAAACCATTCTGACAAAGGAGAGAGGCATTTGGAGGTACAGGTAATTTACAACCATTAGTTTAATGACTGTTCAAAGTTGCAATGGCACTGAAAAATGTGACTTACAATTGGTAAGTTGCTAAGCACCCAAAGTTTGGTCACATGATAAAAACTGGCATGTATTTACAATGGTGGCAGCATTCCAGGGTCACCTGTTTGCCATTTCTGATCTTCCCAGCTGGCTTTTGACCATCAAAGTCAATAGGGAAATCCGGATTTGTTTAATGGTTGTTAAGTTTAGTGATTAACTTAACAACCGTGGAAAGAAAGGTTGTAAAATAGGCATGACTCACTTACCAATGGAAATTCTGGCCCCAATTGTGCCGATAAATCAAGGACTATTTGTGTGCCAAAACCTTACTGTTTTGCAGTTGGACAAAACTCATTAAAACCAAACCCTCAAATGAATAAGCATTCCTGTAAACAGCTTAGTGAAGACTGAAAATGCTTTTTTTATCCACCAAATGCTGACATTTGAGGACAAAGAAAACCATAAGAAAACTGACTGTAAGCCTGGCATTCAATATGGGGCAGAAAGTCATGATAGGCTGGCCAGAATTCTGACAAAAATCCCACTCCATATTACCAACTTTTATTCTTTCTTCCAATATTAATAATAATGATATTATAAACAGGCAATGTAAATAAACTCAGCTTACTCTAAATATTCATTCATTCATTCATTTTATTTTGGTCATTGACCAGCCAAACAAAACAAAAGAGTCACAATTGATTGGAGTAAAACAAGCTACACAATCATATAACAATACTCTTAATATTCCCTTTATATTACAAAATGGAACATGTGGCTCCCTTTGAAATATTTCTGCTTATCTACATTTATTAAAAACCTTCTTACAATTTCACAGCGCCCATTTCAAGTTTATAATATGAGTAATTATGTAATAAGATCAACTATCTCAGAGACGCAAGGCGGGCGAAAAATCGTATCAGGGTGGGATTCTTCCTTAATAATTCCTTATTAAAGTTTCAATGAGGAACGCCCCAAGAACTGATAAATAATAATTAAGCAAATGATGAAACTGCTATCAAATGTGGGTATCTTACAACAGCAGAATTCAACTGTATAAGGAGGGGCAAAAAAGTAGAAACAAATCCTACAAATTTGAAAAAAGGTTAATTTGTTTAGAAGCCAACTGTGTGTGTTTTGTTTTTTTAAAGATATTTTGCTTGTCAGTCACTGGGTAGCTGATGTGAAATAACGAGCTGGTGTTCCATCACATCCGAATAATTCTTCCCCCCCCCTTTTTCCCCTCCATGACTGTTAAAGGCAAGAAATTCTAGATGCTGGGGTGTATTAGGAGAAAATCCTATACTTATTGCAACCAGGCTGTTTGGGGTGTTGTAAATTTCATGTTCTGGTGAGTTACTTTAGTTTTCCAATTTAAACAGCGTGCTGAAGCAGAAAAGGTTGGTTCTTTCTTTTCTTTTTTTCCTTTATCATCTTTCTTTTCTTTTCTAAAGAAAGGGCTGACACTCATCTTATGAGCAGCATGGCTCAGAATACTAAGTGCAGCATGCATAATCAAGAGCGGCGAATGAGAGCAATTGCAGCTTGCGTGAGTGCGAGAGAGAGCTGTCAGAGACCACAGATCAGGCGATTATGGGGTGGCTTATATTACCCATTGTGGCAGCTCTGCTTCTGGTGACAGGGAAGGCTCGCATTCATTGCACATCATTTAGCATCGTATTCGTGTATGGGGAGGCAGGCAGCAAAGATGCCACTGGCGCAGGCAGCGGTGGCATTTAATGCATTAGTAGCACTTGCAGACTGCCAAGTCCTCTGTCAAGGGAAGAACCTAGAGGAGCTTTGAAGCCAAGCCATGGGAAACGCCCACTCTTAGCTGATCCTTCACTCTGGGTCATCTATGTCAGGGCTCTGCAACCTTGACAACTTTAAGACTTGTGGACTTCAGCTCCCAGAATTCCTCAGCCAGCATAGCTGGCTGAGGAATTCTGGGAGTTGAAGTCCACAAGTCTTAGAGTTGTCAAGGTTGCAGAGCCCTGATCTATGTGGCTCAAACTCGTGGAAGCTTTGATCCTCCTGTGTTCCATCTGTGGTATGCATTTTTCAAATATCAATGGTTAGAGACCACTTTTGAGAAGATGATTGTCAAACATTGTACCTTCAGGATCATTAGTCAAATGATTAGTCAGGATCAAAACCCAAATGACTGCCAGGCCCTAAGAACCAAGAACAACACATGGGGGTTATTTCAAGCAGTTCTTTATTGTTGTTCACCTACAGACAGAATCTTGCCGGAGTAAAGCAACTATCTACATAAATATTAGGTATACTCTGTGACTCGCTAGGGAGGGTCTGACTTCACCCTATTCCTGCCTACCAGATATTCCAAACTCCACTCTCTCTTTGCCTTCTGGGAAATAGCCCCTCCCTCCTGCAAGTCCAGACTATATTTCACTACTATGGCAAACTCTAACAGACAAACTCAATGGGTGAAGTTTTCACTTTTCTCATCAGGTTCACTAGGATAGGAGCTACAAATTAGAGGCATCAACGAGAAGCAAAATAAACAACCATTTATCTCCCATTTTTCCTTCATCTTAGTGTCAATGCATTTTCTTGTACATGGTTTTGACTTCTCAGCTGTTTCTTTTATACTAGGAAGACCTGGGCATTTTACAACCTATGGGCCACAGTCCTAGTGCAGCCTGTGGCATTGGTGGCATTGGCATCAGCAGTGGGGCATCAGCAGTGGTAGGGGTGGCGCAATGTTGGGTGGGTAGGGCATCACTGCAGCAATGGGGGCAGGGGGGTGGCAGCAGCCCTCCACAACAATCTCAGTTTCTCATGCAGGATGTTTTCTGCCCTTTCCTGTAGTCTGCAATGTTTTCTGGAAATCTGCTCATACTCCTGCACCATTTGAAGGTTGCTGATCCCAAAGTGTCTTTGGGACAACTATGACCTGGATGACTGAGAATCTCCATAGACATTTAGCTATGCACTTTGGGATGAACACCTTTCGAATGGTGCAGGAGTATGAACAGATTTCCAGAAAACATTGCAGACTACAGGAACAGGGCAGAAAACATCCTGCAGCCAGAAGGCTCCACACACATTCGCACTACTCAGGTGACCCTGAGGACACAGAAAACCTCCAAATGGCCCCAACAACTCTCTAAAAGAATGCAAACGACCAGCTGTCTGCAAGGAATATAAATCGTTCCATTCCCCACCATCCGGTCAGAGCTGAAGAAGCTTCTTGGATGAGAAGCAAAACATCTTCAAAAACAACAACAAGAAAGTCCAGTTGCCTCCTGAAAAAGCACCTTTGGGACAACCATGACCTGGATGACTGAGAATCTCCATAGATATTAGAAAGCACCCATGACCAATGGATATCTAGTTTCTACTTGAACACACTCTCTGAAGAAGATCTCACAACCTCTGTGGGTAAATTGGTTCCACTGTTGAAATGCTTTATTAGAAAGTTTCTTCTAAATGCAGTCAATATCTGCTTTGACTCTATTCTACTGTGTTCTGAACTTTGACTCAACAGATTTCTTTGTGATATCCTTCCAGTTTTTGAAGAGTGATATCATATTACCTTTCAGTTATATTTTCTCAAGATTAAACATACCCAGCTCCTGAGATTGTTCTTCACAAGACTTAGTCTTTAGTTCCCTGCTTAGCCTGGTTGTCCTTCTCTGAACTACTTCCATTTTATCTCAATCCTTCTTAAATTATAATACCCAGAACTGGGCACAGTATTCAAAGCTAGGTCTGACCAGAATGGAACAGAAGAATGATTAAATCCCACTGCAGACTCTTGTTCAGTTTGTAATCAACTGTTATTTTAATATATTTTTTACAAGTACCAGCCATCATCCATTTTATACCTATGGAGCTAAATTTGTAAATGTGGATTAATAGCATCCATGCTGGGTGAAAAACAGGAAAACTACAGCAGTGACATAGAAGATGTACTGCCAGAAATAACCAACCCATCAGTCAGGGAATGGAATCAAGCAAATATATCAGATCATGGTTGTCTCAAAGGTGCTTCACGTCTCTCATCCAAGAAGCTTCTTCAGTTCAGCTTTTTGGATAAGAAGATAAATATTGTGAAGAAAAAAAAACACAAGAAAATCCAATTGCCTTTTGAAAAACACCTTTGGGTCAAAATCAGTGATGGGATTCAAATACCTGAACAACCAGTTCTCTTATTGGATACAGACCTGGACCTCCTAGAACGGACTTCCAGAAGTGGCATTCATACATTTCCAGCAGGCCATTCTAGGCCTGGGAGGCCTCCTCCAGACCTCCAAGGCTTAGAATGGACTTCCGGAAGTGGCATCACACACTTCCGGCGGGCCGTTTTAGGCCTGGAAGGCTTTTTCCAGGCCTCCGAGGCCTAGAATGGACTTCTGGAAGCAGTGTGCATTCAGCCGATTCTCCAAACTCAGCAAAATTTAGCTACCCATTCTGCCGAACCAGTGCGAACCAGCTGAATCCCACCACTGGTCAAGATTCTGAGATAAAGCAAAAGGTTCTATGATCTATCCTTGGCTTTGCCAAACAAAAAGAAACAAGTGCAAGGAACCAAGAATGACATGAGGAGTTAATAGGGGTGGTTTCTTTATTTGTTGCTCGGCTATAGACAGAAATCTTGCCAGACTAAAGCACAAATCTGCATAACTATTAGACATACCTTGTGAAAGATTAGGTATCTCTTCCTGCATACCAAGGATTCACCTCTTTGCTTCTTGGAGTGGGACATAACCATCCTTCTGTGACTCTGTGCCACATTCCACCATAGTAACACAAGTAACAGCCGATGAAAGCACAGTTATCATAAGGATGACATGGTTCCGACAGATGAAACTCTTCAAAGAACTTAAAGGCATTGTTTACCTTAAAGAATCTTTATTTGAGAAGATAGCATCGGCACTAATACAGTTGAAGCCAAAAATTGAATTCCCCTCCCCTGAGCACATAGTATCAAAGCACAATTCCCTCCTCCAATTAACAGTCATAAATCACATTCCCCAATTAGTTTGAAATGCAGGCTTTCCCTCTTGTTCTCCAGCCCGCCAATTCTTATCATCTCTTATTTCATTAACCTTGGTTCACACACTAGGTCCAGTGTTGTTATGTCTAGCTAAACTCTCATGCACATTCCTCCCCCCAGCATCATCTAACTCTAACTCTAACTCTAACTCTAAAGGTAAAACATAAGAAGAAAATGGTTGCATCTCCAACTGTTGTCAAAGCAAATCATCCGATGTTAGCAGCATTGACAAAGGGCCAGAAACCTGGTGGAGGTCCTCCCCCAGCTTGACAAGGCCTTAACACAGTTTTGCCTCTTTCCTATCCTGCTTCCCTATCTTCATGTCAATGTTCTTCTCTCTTCCCAGGTATCAGCACCTTCTTTCTTGTATGTTAAACTAGCTTCATTTACAATGGCCATTTCATTTTCCCACTCCCTCTGGACACATGTTGCCTATAAAGATATTTGGGCACAAACTGCAGCACACGCCAAGTATTTGAGTGCCAAGGGGAAGCTGGAAAAGGAAACCCATAATTGCTGCCTGGATAAGAGTTTAATGTCTTAATCTAAAAATGGATTAAGATACTTATTTAATGGGTTATTTAATGGATTAATTAATGGAAAGAAGCATGTGGTGCCGGTACAGCCTAGGAATTTTCAGAAGAGCCTGAGTTAATTTTAATCTTAATAACATGCATCAGCATTTCTCAGTGCACTGCAAGGCCTTCACAAGTATAAACAATAAACGTTAAATACATTTATACTTTATCATAACAAATAATTCCTGTGCTGATTATTTAGAGGTCTTTGGAGCAAATTCACATCATTTTGTTTCCTTTTGTTAACAGACAGCAGCAAAGTGGTTGGCTACCACTTTGTCCCTCCAGGAACTTCCCTGAGATTCACCCCCCCTCCATCTCTTGAAGTTTAAGTGGAGGCACAAGGAACAGGATTTTAGAAGTCAGAAAGAGATGAAAAAAGCAGGAATGCATGCCTTAATAAGATGGAGCTTTCTCCTCCGTGCCATACTTGGATTCCAACCACCAAATTCCAACCACCAAATTTTAGGCAAAGATGGAGGTAGCGGTTTATCCTATCTCCTAGTCCTAGTCCTAGTCCCCCATCCTAATTGTCTTTAGCAGTGATGGGGAACCTTTTAGAGACTGAGTGCCCAAAAACTGGCCCCGCCCCAGCTCCACCCCCTGCCCCGCCCCCGCTCCACCCACAGGACCACTCACCGCCTCTAAGGCCCGCCGCAGATCGCCCAGGCAGCCCAGCAGTGCCATGGCGGCCACGCCCTCTGCCCCTGCCCTGCAGCATCAACTGTGCGTGATGGGGTGTGAGGGCAGAGTCTTGTCTACACTGCCTGGCTGCCATGTCCTTGGCTGCGCTGCTCCATGTGGGCCACACTCGGGGATGACTCTCCTCCAGGGGGGCTGCTGGTGAGGAGGGGGTCACGGGGGGAGGCAAGGCTGGGGCAACGGCACGTGTGCCCACAGAGAGGGCTCCGAATGCCGCCTCTGGCTCCCGTGCCATAGGTTCGCCACCAATGATCTATAGGAAAACAACATCCCTTTTGGAGAGGTGCAATTTCTGTGAGGTCATAGGCGCAATTAATACCTCTTATTCATAACCATTCAGATATGCATAGTTTAATGCTCATTCAGTAAAGCTAATTTCTTTCTTCTGGGCACCAAAGGCAGATAGCCCAGAATTCTGCTAAGAGTTCAGATTTATCTGAACTTGAAACCTGAAGCATTTTTTAGTACACATGAGACTTTCATTTATCCTCATTTTAGATTCTGAGCCTTGGTAAAGTGCCGGTCTCGGTCCATTGATCTGGATCAGTGTTTCTCAAACTTGGTAACTTTAAGATATGTGGGCTTCAGTGCTGGCTGGGGAATTCTGGGAACTGTAGTCCACACATCTTAAAGTAGCCAAGTTTGAGAAACATTGATTTTGTCAAGCCCCAAACCAAGAATGGCATGTGGTGATTCTTCTAATTCTTTATTGTTTCATACCTACAGACAAAATCTTGCCAGGCTGAGGATGCTACTATCTGCATCTACAGTATACTCTGGGAACTATTGGGGAGGAGCCGTCTTCATCCTCTTTCTATCACATATAATATCTGGGCTGAGTTGCCTCTTATTCCTCTGGACTGCATCCCCTCCCTCCTGGGATTCCACCTCCTCCACTACATTCCATTACAATTTTAAAACTTGGGGGCCACATCTTGGCTAGAGAAAGATATTGAAAAACACTGTTGGTTATCATTTACGTAAAATTAAATCGAACGGGAAATCATGACTATATCACTGCAGTGGAAAACAGATCACCATCTGGACAGGGAGCCAAACAATATCTTACCAATGCAGAGAAAGATATTTTTCTGCCTTAAAAAAAAAAAATCCTTAAAGTACAGTTTCTGTATCTTGCCATACTCTGCTCCTACGGCATTTGTATTCCAGATTTGGACAATGGCTGACTTTCCAGATCAGCCATTTTTACCTAAAGATCAACTTTACCTACAGATCAGCTAGGCTGACACTGGTGAGTTATGACTCAGTCATCTCTGCAAGCTTTTACTGTGCTCTAAACCCAGCAGAGTATGACAAGTTGCAAAACCTGTTATTTAAGTTTTGAAAAAGGCACAGCTCTCTCTTTCGTGGCCTTTGCAAATGCCAGTTGCCTGGCCATCTAGGTCACAATCTGTTGCCTACCTACAACAATATAGTTGTGAAAACATCCCAAGCCAGAACTGATCTGGAAAGTCATACAATCATACAGAAATTCTAAGTCAATGCGTTGTTGAGAATCCTGGTCTGGGATGCTGGCAGCCCGGGTGGGGGGAATTTACCTAATCAGGAATCATTCATTTGTTCCACACCCCTACACCTCTATCCCAAAACATGCTGTTTTTGTGTTTTCTCTTCAACAGTTACACATTTACAACACAGATCAAAGTGAGATTAAAGCCAAGACTGCCAGCCAAGAAGAAATAGTTGCAAACCTTGTAACATGATGCTGATCTCATTCCAAAACTGCCAAGAATACACAGCAAACAAACTGTTTAGCAGGTGCAGAGGGAAAGATGTGCTTCACATTTAAAGCAAATACCTGCTGGGAGACAATCATTTTATCATAGGGAAACAACGATAAGGCTGTTGCTTTGTGGATCTGCTCCCTCCCTTTGGACAGATACAATAACCCGTTTTATTTCTTGCCTCTGAATATCCATGCTCTATTCATGAATCCCAATAGATTCTCTGAAGAGCGGCAAACAAAAGCTGATGCATCTCCCGCCTTTTTTGGTTTGTCAGAAATGCATTTAGTTTTTCAAATCAGAAAGAGGCAGGGAGAGAGTCCCGTTTTCCTTAAACTCATCTGTAGAAGAACAAATCAAGTCACAAGCAGAGGACAGAGGAGCAAAGGTGGAAAGGCTGTTGGCTTTACAAGCAGGAATGGAATGGAATGGAATGGAGTGGAGTAGAATGGAGCAGAGTGGAATGGAACAGAACAGAATAGAAAATATGGTATGGTATGGAACGGAACAGAACAGAACAGAGAGTATAGAGAACAGAACAGAACAGAATAGAATAGAATAGAACAGAATAGAAAATATGGTATGGTATGGAACGGAATGGAACAGAGAGTATAGAGAACAGAACAGAACAGAACAGAACAGAATAGAATAGAATAGAATAGAATAGAATAGAATAGAATAGAATAGAATAGAATAGAATAGAATAGAATAGAATAGAATAGAATAGAATAGAATAGAAAATATGGTATGGTATGGTATGGTATGGAATATGGTATGGTATGGAATATGAATAGAATAGAATGGAATAGAATAGAATAGAATAGAATAGAATAGAATAGAATAGAATAGAAAATATGGTATGGTATGGATGTATGGAATGGAATGGAATGGAATGGAATGGAATGGAATAGAATAGAATAGAATAGAATAGAATAGAATAGAATAGAATAGAATAGAATAGAATAGAATAGAATAGAATAGAATAGAATAGAATAGAACAGAATAGAATAGAATAGAATAGAATAGAATAGAATAGGTTATTTGGCTAAGTGTGATTAGACACAAAAGGAATTTGTCTCTGGTGCGGAAGCTCTCAGTGTACATGCAGAGCAACAGGGTAATCATCATCATCATCATCATCATAATACCAATAACAGAGGGTAGTAAAGAAGATAAGAAGGATAATAGTAATACAACCATACTACATCGGCATATATACTGTCTCTGTGTCTGGTTGTTTTGGCATACAATTCCCTGTAGCAGTGTCCCAAGGGGAGGAGTTGAAACAGGAACAGTCCTTGGACTTAGTCTTCCCAAATTTAGCATCAAGCAACCATCAAATGAAATAATGGGCATTAAGGGGTCCTTGGTGGTCTCTAAGCTTGTTTGTTTCTTTGCAGATGTTTAACATCATCATAATGTTACCTAGTTTGGGTAATGAAACATCTGCAAGAAAACAACCAAGCTCAGAGACCATCAAGGACCCCTCATTTCAACCCTGAGCTACAAATATTCTCCTTCCTTGATTATGGGCACTGTAGTCCGACACATGAATGATGCCAATGGGAAGGTGGCTTGAAATGGTGATGTATGCTAGCCAATTTGGGGAGGAGAGGAATGTGGGATTTATTTCTTTGTTTGGACTTTGATTGATAATCAAAACATACAAATAGATATATCACACCCCAAAAAGCATCTTTGGTTTGTCTCCTTCCTCCATTCTTATTTCCTTCCACATGAATATTCTTTTTAATCTCCCAGTCCATTCGGCAGAAGTCTGCTAAAGGATTTCTTTAATGTGCTAAGAGACAAACACTGTAATCTCTCACACTGCTGATCTGGAACAAGAAAAGCCCTTTGCAATCCTCCCCACTGCATATTCCTGTCACGTCCTCCAGACTCAATTGTTTTTCTCAGTGCTCTGGTTCACATCTTTACTCTTTTCCTTTGGCCTTGCCTTTTCAATGCCACCTTCCTTATCACCTCTGAGATATCTTCTTTTTGTCCTCTACCCAGGAACCATCGGGCATACTTCCTTGCATAATTATTAGCTGACTAATATTCCCTCCTCCTCCGAAGTCTTATTTACATTTGTCATTGCAGAAAGCAGATTTAATCCTATCAACTGTTGCTGGATTGTTCTAAGATTGCCTACCACTTGTAAAAAGAATTTCTCCTTATTAAGAAAAGGAATAAATGCCAATGTTTTGACTCTTGGACAATAATCGCTCCGATTGGTTATGGTCTCTGTAGCAAATTCTCAGTTCCCTTCCATACATTTTGGACAAATTAGGGTGGGGGCTGTTTTGACAGAGAAAGGCAGGGTATAAAAAAATACCGCAATATAAAAAAGATGTTGAGACCCTAGAAAGAGTGCAGAGAAGAACAACAAAGATGATTAGGGGGCTGGAAGCTAAAACGTATAAGGAACGGTTGCTGGAATTGGCTATGTCTAGTTTAATGAAAAGAAAGACTAGGGATGACGTGATAGCAGTCTTCCAATGTCTTCCAATGTCTAAGGGACCGCCTCAATGAAGAGGGGGTCAACCTATTCTCCAAAGAACCAGAAGGCAGGACAAGAAGCAATGGATGGAAACTAACCAAGGAGAGAGAACCAACTTAGAAATAAGAAGAAATTTCCTGGTAGTGAGAACAATTAACCAGTAGGAAAGCTTGCCTTCAGACGTTATGTGTACTCCATCACTGGAGATTTTTAAGAGATCGAACAACCATTTGTCTGAAACAGTATAGGGTCTACTTCTTGACTAGAAGACGTCCAAGGTCATTTCCAATTCTGTTATTCTGTTATAAACTGAAAATCTATTAACCACCACTGTACTGTACATTTTCCATTTTTTGTCTTTCCTAGATTGTAACCACATTATTACTAACTTCTTTATCTGCGTAGAGAAATGCAGAAAAAGGAAGAACAGAAGAACAGGAAAGAACATTTGAACAGGCCTATATAATGATGAGAAAAAGTGTCTATTGACCAGCTCCATTTCAGATCTCAGAGATAGCAATGCCCTTCACAATTTGAAGCTATTTAGGGTGTAAATGTTTCCTCTGAGAAGCTATTGAGATCTCGGGAGTGGCCCTTACAACTGCAGCTCTGACTTCCTTTGTTACGCATCCAGACAGCTATGTCTCTATCTTCATCCTGGATTATGTATGTTTTCACAGTTCAGTCCTCTCCACTACAATTTTTCAAGCTGGTCTTATCTGTGACAGGTCAAGCAAGGGATGCTAGCTAGTGATATTATTTTGTTCATCCTCACTGCCAAAAGAAGGGAGCCTTTTAGAGCAGACTGCTATAACATGTACAATGGGCTGTGAACCTGAATGGTTAATGTACTTAGAAAATAGGCTAGTGTGTTCTGGTCTGATTTATGCCTTGGAAAATGCTTATGAGATTGCATCTACACCTTGGAAACGACTTCGGCGCTGTGGCAAATTGTGTGTTTATCAAATCTTGAATTCATTTTAGATGCTTTCAAATGTAGTAGAAGGTGAAAATCTAGGGCAAGCCAAACCCCCAGGAAAATATGAAAAAATGGACCTTTATGATCAAAGTCATGGCAAATCCAAAGATTACAGGAGACTGAGGACACCAGATTGGTCTTCTTCAGCTTTGGAGGGTCTATTGTGCATTGCAAGGGTGAAGGTGGGTGGGGTGCTAACGGAGTGCTTCTGAAAATCTTTGGAATATCATCTTCAAATCTGATGATTGTCCCACAATATAGAAGCACGGGAAATCCCTGTGACTTTTTCTGACTGGCAGTAGCTTAAAGGCCAAGAACTGTTGCAGGAATTGGGTTTGTCTAGTCTAGTAAAAAGAAGGACTATGGGAGAGATGATAGCACTGTTCCAATATTTGAGGGGTTCCTACAAACATGAGAGGGTCAACCTATTTTCTAAAGCACCAAAAGGCAAGACAAGAAACAATGGGTGGAAACTAACCAAGGAGAGAAGCAACCTAGAACTAAGAATAAATTTCATAACTGTGAGAGCAATCAACCAATGGAATAGCTTGCCTTCAGAAGTTGTGAATGCTCCATCACTGGAGGCTTTCAAAAAGAGACTGGACAGCCTCTTGTCTGAAACGTTATAGGGTCTCCTGCTCGAGCAGGGGGTTGGACTAGAAGACCACCTAGGTCCCTTCCAGCTCTATGACTCTATATTCTATGTTCTATATGTTTCAAGAGTTGAACCTGAGATTTTCTCCATAGAAACTACACTCATGAACCACATTATTTTCCTGAAATACAATCCTGTTTGATTTCGAGGACTGTAGTGTGTGCAAAGTTAACAGAGCTTTTTATACTTGACAATGGAAATGAGTTATGAAAGTGGTTCGGTCAGTAGATGAAAAATGTATATTTGAAGTATAAAAAACAAACAACAAAAACAGGATGACCTTTCCCAAATTCCAAAAGGAACTCAGGTCTATTAGTTTTATGGGTTCACCCCTCCAAACCGGGATGAATTGAAATTGCAATAAAAATCCTGCATAGAAGTACTTCAGCCTTTCTTTGTGGGATTATCTTAAACATGATAAAATAGAACATAAAATCATAGGGTTGGAAGGGACCTTTGAGATCTTCTAGTTCAACCCCCTGCTTAAAGCAGGAGACCTATACCATTGTGGTCAAATGATTGCCCAGTTTATTTTTGAAAACTTGCAGTGATGGAGCACCCACAACTCTGGGGGGCAAGCTATTCTATTGATTAATTGTTCTCACTGTCAGAAAATTTCTCTTTACTTCTATGTTGGGTCTCTCTTTAACAAGCTTCAACCCATTACTTCTTGTCAATTCCCTCTTCTGTGTGACAGCCTCTCAAGTACTAGAAGATAGTTATCATGTCCCCCCCTAATCCTTTTTGATAGGCTAGACATACCTCAACCATTCATCATATGATTTAGCCTCCAGACCCTTTATCATCTTAGTTGCTCTTCACTGCACATTTTCTAGGATCTTAGCATCTTTTTTGTATTTTGGTGACCAGAACTGTACATGCAGACTTTGAACCAAGTTCTCTCGGTAACATAAGACACAACAAATGAATACAGACACAATCTTTACCCTAAATCTGAGGTGTAAGCCATCCTCTCTGACAAGCTTTTGGGATGTGCAACATCAGGAAAGAAAACAAGGGTTTTTCCCAATGACTGCTTAATAGTTATCCAGTTCTGAAATATAAGAGCCACGAGCAAACTGCATTAATATGAGAGGAAGGGGTGAAGGTTTTGGATAGGCAATAGGTTTTTAATCCAATTGCAATCAGTTTGAGCATTCTATCTGAAGACAATTGTAACGAACTACTTTCCACAAGTCAGATTTTCAGATAGAATAACTGAACCGATTCACTCTTCTAATTGAACAGACTGAATCGATTTGTCCCAATATGGATCCAATTTAGGAAACTCAATAGATATCTTCCCATGTTGTTTGAACTAGATTTGGACTGAGTTCCATAAATCCAGTTTGCAGAGGGCTTCCATTTCTCTTAATGGATTCCTAAGACCCCTATATGCTGTGAGTGGTGAGTCCGCAGGGTAATGTTAAGCTTACTAATAATCTCTCTTCATAATGGAAGTTGCACATTTGTAGGAACAGACTGTGTACAGTTCAGTTCAATTCAGTCCCAAGTCTCCAATATTACACCCATAGGCACCAAGCTGCCTAGTGTAATGAATATCTAGCACACTCTGGGAACCAGAAAAAGAAAGAGCACCTTACATAAAATATTCCATGATCCCAGGAAGAAGAAAGATGAGAAAAAGATTTAGAGTAACTCTATGTATGAGATGACCAGGCTTAGCCGAAGGGAAGGGTCAAACCCGTCATCAGTTTTGAGTCCCTTCGCACTTGCAAGAGATCTAAATCCAGCCCATCTTGAATTCCTTTGACTCTTATCTACCTCTAATTTGCTTGGACTGTTAGTAGTTCAGATTCTTGTAGACAACTTAGGCTTGCAGTAAATCAAATATCCATTTGAATTGCCTGGATCTTCTGACATTCTGATGCATGACGCTCTGCCTTAAACACTTGTAATTTGAAGTACAGAATTGTTTGACAGAATCGTAAGATTCTATTGTTTTATCATACTAGCAGTAAAGATAATTCCAGATATGTGGTTCTTGTCTCCTGCATTGATCAGCTTTGAAAGATGTGGTACCCCTAGACATTTCAAAACATAACAAGAGAGACTCGTCTAATGCAACATTCTCCATATGCAATGGTGATTGGATGCAATTCAGAAGCTCATAACATTGGACTGAAGTACAGAAGACACATCTACTGCTGCTTCCCAACAACCAGTATTGAAGGTTTATTGCCTATGATTCAAATGGGAGTGGCATGGTGGTCCAGTGGTGAAGATACTTGCCTCCCACTTGAAATGTTGAGAATTCAATCCTAGGTAGTGACAGATGTTTCTCTCCTAGAGCGCAAAGAAAAAAAATATATGCTGCAAACTCTGCATAGGCATCAGGAAGGGCATCCAGCCAGTAAATGCTCAGTTCCATCCAGTCACCCTGACTCTACCCTGAGTTAAAGGATTACAGGGTCATTAAATTGCCTGTAATTCAAAAGAATGTAAAAAAACCTTCAATATGCATAGCAACTAATTTTCCCATTCAATCCTTTTTTAAAACCTGCCAATCCATCACAATTGCTGCTAACTAACTCCATATTAACTGTGCAAAAAAGGTATTACATTGGTTTTGAAACTCTTATAATTCAATTTCATTGGATGACCATGAATTGTTTACAGCTTCTTCTTTTTCTCTTTTTCTTTTTTGAGCTGCTGCTGAAGCACCGGGTTGGATGAGAAGACCTCTAAGGTCCGTTCCAACTCTGTTGTTCTGTAGTCTTCTCTTCTCAAACTTATCTTCCTCCATTTCTCCTGTATCATACCTCATTTTCTATGTCCCTGGCATGTTTCTCCTTACTCTCTTTCATTTCAAACTAGAAAAAAAACAAGTTGCTGTAGTCTTGAAGCCCAACATGCAATGATTTTTTTAAAAAAAAATATTTTGATTAAAAAGAAATTGAGAAGCAAAGAAAACAAAACAAAAGGAATAAACATTATTTCCAAGAGTGCCTCTGAACCCTTCGGAGATATTTTTAGGAAATAAAAATGACAGACAAGTTCAGCCCAGTGTTTTGCTTTCATCCAGGTCTGCATGGTCAAAGCTGGGTATGATAAATACTATTCTGTGCGTGCCTGTAACATGCTTCCAAAACATGTCATCTGTTCATCATTAAGGAATTCAAATATATAGCTCATCGGTAGAGTAGATGTCTTGCATCTGTCTGATGTAGTGGGTCCAATACTTCTGTTTCGGTCCTCCAAGACAGGGCTTTTCAACCTTTTCACCGACTGTACCACTTTTAGGATATGGCAATATTCGAGTACCACCTAGCAAGGTATCAAAAACTTGGTGACAAAAAAAAAACCTGTTCAAAGTTGCAATTGCACTGAAATGACTTATGACCATTTTTCACACTTATGACCATTGCAGCAACAGGGTCATGTGATTTATATTTGGATGCTTGGCAACTGATTCATATTTATGATGGTCACAGTGTCCCAGGGTCATGTGATCCCCTTCTGCAACCTTTTGACAAGCAAAGTCAATGGCAGAGCTGGCATTCCCTCCCTCCTTCCCTCCCTCCCTTCCCTGCCTCCCTTTTTCTCATTCCCATCTCCTTCTGAAGGAAGAATTTGAAACCCCCCATATTTTCCCTCTTCCATATATTGATCAAACAAGGAAAGGCCTCCAGAGACAGAAAAGACAAGCTGCTGAGTGAACTAGCTTAAAAAGGCACTTCCCCTTTAAGAATTAGCTACTGGCTAGAAAGGAAAGTAAGGAGCCCAGCTGGCACTTAAGGAAGAAAAAAAAATGTAAGTACTGGCTAAGGCAGCCTCCCCAAATGGCTCCATTCATAAGTAAAATCTGCAGCTCCAGAGGACTCTCTCACTGTAAGTCTTTGGCTGTGCTGGCTCTTTCCCTTCCCCACTACACTTGGCTAGGCAGGGCTGCGTACCACCTGCCACTCATTAATGTACCACAAGTGGAACGCGTACCACAGGTTGAAAAGCCCTGCTCCAAGAGACCCTTTCAGTTGAAAGCTAGATGGATCTATATTTTGGCTCAGGATAAAACACTTTAACCTCCTCCTGAAACTGGAGGTTTAACTCTATTTAGAGCCATTGCAAACATCACAATCTGCATGTTTTGTCAGGTTGATGATGCCAAATTGACACTTTGCAGCCAGCAATGCAGGTTTTTCCCCGCTCATTGCTGCAATGACTGTTTTGTAGGGCAGTATTCAATATTAATCACAAAACAATATATCTAAGAGCTGAAGTCTCTTTGGGTTAAAAACACTGTACAGAAAACTTACTCTTTTAGTTAGATGCTGGTGAACTTCCAATTATATTATTTATATTATATGATACTATGCTATGCTATGCTATGCTATACTAATGAAAAGATATCAGAAAATGATGTAGAAAAAAATAAAAACAAATATAAAGAAAAAGATGTTGAAAACAATAAAAAGAAGAGAAAAGGAAACCAAATCAAACCAAACCCCTTAAAGGAGCAATTTCCAATGTTATAGACATATTTAAAACTTTTTCCCCCTTCTAAATTACTTAACATAATTCTCCACATGTGCAACTGGTAAATCCAGAAACCAGTAGTTCATTTTTCTCCATTTTCAGCAAAAATGTAGAAGGACAGGCAGAGTCTAGGCGTGGAGTCAAGAGAGGAATAATCCTAGAATCGTTATGCTCCCATAAGCATGTCAAATCCAGCCCCTCTTGAATTCTGTCAACTCTTATCTAATGCCAAATTTGTGCTGACTGCTAGTTGACTAATTTCTTGTGTTTAGGCATGATCAATAAATCGGCTTCACTGGAACTTAACTTGTGGTCCTAATTCTTCACACCTGATTAAAAAGCCCATAAAGGATTTCCAGTCTTTTACAAAAGTAATTGTTGTTCCTTCCTTAAAAGCCAGGCAGCTATTTCTGCATGATCTAGCATCATCACAACCCATTCCTCTATTGGGGATGTTTGTGTATTTTTCCATTTTTGAATATATAACAGCTTCATTCCAGCTACCATATATAAAACCGATTGCCCACAAGTCTTTTCCAATTCACTATTAATAAATCCCGATAAAAAAGTGCCTTCCCATTTTAAAAACTATCTGGTTCATATATGCTTTGTGTCCAGTTTTTTTTTCTTTTTTACAAGTCATGCAAGGAAAAATATCCCTTCACATTTTTCACATTTTTAGCTGCAATTAGAAGTATGTTTTTACATCCTTGTTGATTTTTCTGCTGACATGTACCAAAAGCACATCATTTTATACAAATTCTCTCTTAAGTTATAAGACTGTTAAATTTCATTCTTTTTAGACACATTCTTTTCCACTGTTCATCTGTATATTATAACCAACATTCTTAGCCCATTTTATCATAGTTTCTTCTTCCATTTCAAATCTTAACACAAGTTTATACATTTTAGCAATTACATGTTCATCATTTGTACATAATTTCATTTCAAATTCCATTACATACTGTTCTCTCCCTGATACCTTTCTATCCGTATTAAACCTCTCGCTTAATTGTGTGTGTAAAAAACATTGAAAAATAAATCCCTTTGCAGTCAATTGTTCTCTTGATTTCATCTTAAGTTCTCAATTTTCCTGTACTAGCAGGTCTTGATATCTTAGCCATTTATCTTTGCTTGCTGTTTCTGTTCTGTAAAACACTTCTTGTACTGAGGCCAGTAATGATATTTTGAGGTACAGCAGGATTTAAGTATATCTGTTCCATATTCTTAATTCTCAGGCTGGTTTTTAAAGTCTCCATTAACTTTAATTTTTGCATACCATAGAAAACCATGCCATATAGAACTTGTGGTTCTTCTAATTGTAAAAAGGTAAAGGTTTCCTTGTTAGTCATGTCCAACTCTAGGGCATGGTGCTTATCTCTGTTTCTTGGCCAAGGGAGGCAGTGTTATCTGAAGACTATTTTCCTGGTCATGTAGCCAGCATTGCCATATTCCAAAAGCACACAGAACGCTGTTACCTTCCCACCAAAGTGATACCTATTTATCTACTCGCATTTGCATGCTTTCGAATTGCTAAGTGGGCAGGAGCTGGAGCAAGGAACAGGAGCTCGCCCCTTTGTGTGATGCTCAGGTCTCAAACCCGGGCTGACAGCTTCCCAGCTGACAAGCTTAGCATCTTTAAATGCTGAGCCATCGTGCCCGGCTTTCTAATTGTAACATTCACTTATTTCTTAGCAGCAGCCATTCTTTCATCCAGACCAAACAGTAGGCTGAAAAATAAGAACTTAAAGTCTGGAGTCCTAATTTTCCTCTTTCCTTTATATCTCGAAGGAGTTTATATTTAATCCTTGGTTTCTTGCCCTGCCATATACATCCGGATATATTTTCTTGCCATCGTTTAAAATGTGCATCATTTCTCAAAACAAGTATTGTCTGAAATAAAAACATGACCCTAGGTAACACTTGCATTTTTACTACAGAAATTCTTCCAAACAATGATAATTGCAATTTTTCCCACCTTCATAAATCCTTCATAATTTCACTCTGTACCTTAATATAATTAATATGAAAACATACAGTTCATATTAGTCATATTTTCTCTAATATTTCATCTTTTCTTAAGATCCATATTTTACAGATAATTCTTGTTGGTCTTCTATCCTCATATTCTTTGTCAATATCCCTTTTGTGTGTCTGTCATAATTTCAGAAGATCTCTAAATGACAAATCATAAGACAAAGACTACTGTATCACAACTATCTCTTGAGCAAAAAAAATCATGTTGATCTTCATGAAGAAAATTTTGCAAAACATTTCAGCTAAAATCATTGGAAAGATGTTTGGTAATCTTTCAATATCACTAATGCATCTCATGTTTGGAAAGTTAGTGACTGACTCTTTTTGTCTTTGCTATCACTTGTGTTCTGGACCAACCAGCAGCTGAGAACTGTATGTTAGGATGTTTAGCATTTATAGGGTTAAGCGCTGTTTCCTTAGGAGATGGCTTATGGGTAATGTAGTTTTAGCAGTCAGTTTATCTAGTCAGTGGGAGGAGTTCAAAGGTTTATGACTGTACTTCCTGGCTCTGTGCCATTGTTTGATTCTCTTCACATTGGGACCCAGCCTCATGGCTCAAACACAGCAACCATTCAACATGTGATTAGCATTTATTCAACATGTGATTTATAATACAGGAGAGGAGGACATCACTGTCTTTCAACTATCCTGTTTCCACGGCCGTGTGTGCTCTCTTACCTCCGTGTAGACAGGTAGTATTTACTCGAAAGAACAGATCAAAGAAGAATACTTTATTCACAGAGATAATCAACAACTCATGATTAAGATGAAATACATCTGGAATGCAATATTAATCTGGATCCATATCATTAGGTTGAAAGACAGTGATGTCCCCCTGTCCTGTATGTAAATTACAAGTTGAATAATAGCTGTGTTCGAGCCATGAGGCTGGGTCCCAATGTGAAGAGAATCAAACAATGGCACAGAGCCAGGAAGTACAGTCATAAACCTTTGAACTCCTCCCACTGACTAGATAAACTGACTGCTAAAACTACATTACCCATAAGCCATCTCCTAAGGAAACAGCGCTTAACCCTATAAATGCTAAACATCCTAACATACAGTTCTCAGCTGCTGGTTGGTCCAGAACAACTTGTTAAAGTAGCAGCTTGATGTCACATATGAAGTTATTAGATTTTACTTACCACTATGACAATTTATTTACATTTTGATAAGGTTCCAGGGTGTGGGGTTACTCATAGAAGATCAGAACTAGGAATGAGATGTTCAATAAAGGTACATATTCATTCTATTTAATTTCTTCTTCAAGAGATTGAAGGTTAGGGTCAACATTATTCTGAATCTTGTAAATGGAAAATCTCGAATAAATCTGGAATAAATTAATATTCATAGATCAGTGGGTTTCAGCCACAGGTGTTTTTCAAACATGGATCCTACAAGGAGATAGGAATAACAGGGCAAGATTGTGCAAGTTAGTTTTATCTCAGATAAGGAATCTTCTAAAAACATGAGCCTCCTTGATGTTTTGGGACTGTAACTTGCAGAATTCCTAAATAGGCACAATAAATATGAAAAAATACTAAGTTGGGGAAAGTTGATGTACAGATCAAATACACTAGTCACACTTAGGCACACTTATGGTTTTACGAACATAAGTATTGTCCAAATTATGATTCAACAATTGCAACCAAGACTTGTTTTTTTACTCCTTGATTCATCACCATCTTTTATACAACCCAACATTTTTTCTTAATTCACATCATTTGTTTATGCTTCCCAAGATCTTTTAGTGTCATATAGGTCATCTGTAGAATGTCTCTCATTTTGTTTTGATCTTCTTCTAACAAACCTATAATAGTAATAACAAAATTAAACAAATAATTAAACAAAGAAAGAAACCACTACTGCCCCAGCATTCAAATTACTAAGCTAGCTTCTGCCTGGTTACTAATACAATACCACCGAGAGAAGAGAAAGGGATAAATGTGCAAAAGATCTCACCAGCTCTGTTTGGGAGAGTGCAACTTCACAAAGATGGATCGATTCTGCAACCTCAAAACCTGTACCTACTCTGTCTTCCCAGGGTTCAGCTATAGCCTCCAGACACTTGAGAAACACCTTGATGGTATCACTTGCCACACAAATTTTACTCACTGCTGGCTTTTGCTGTGTGGATTCCTCTGATTCACCAGATGTTAAGCTAGGTGATAACCTTGCATGTTCTCTGAAGACTCAGAGCCCAGAACACAATTACAAGATTATGCTACAGATTAAAACTACTGATGTACCATAGATCTCCCTGAAATTCTGGGAACTGTGATTCATGGGAGAGTCCTTCTAGAGGAATATTTTCTCTCCTTCCCTCTGTAGCCTGTTAGAGTCAAAAGGTGCTTCTCAACAATTAAGGTGTCACCAAGTCTCAATGGTTCTTTGTTAACATTATTACCTTATCAGCATGACTACTCAGTTCCATCACTGAGTTATTTTAAATACGATGCATTCAGTTAAGTATCTCTGGCCGGCCATGATTAAAGAATCATGACATTCATGGTGACATAAGAATACAATTTCCACTCTTTCATACTTAAGCTCTAACCAGACTCATAAGTCAACCCAAGAAAAATGGCCCAAGAAAACATCCCTGTCAGCATCACAAAGACAATTATGGACAGAGTGAGTGTCTCAAAGATTTTTTTTCCCCTTCAAAAGGCAAATGGACTGTTTTTTTCCTTCAGGAAGAAGAAAACATTTCACTTCTCATCCAAGAACAGGGGTCAGCAACCTTAAGCACTCAAAGAGCCACTTGGACCCATTTCCCAGAGAAAAGAAAACAATGGGAGCCGCAAAACTTGCACGCACCTACGCGAGGGAGGGGAGCTTGATTGAAGAGTTTAATTAAAAAGAAATAGAGGCTGCTGTGCATGAGTTCTCTCTCTCTCCCTCCCTCCCTCCCTCTCTCTCTCTCCCTCTCTTTGTCTCCCTCCCTCTCTCTCTCTCTCTCTTCCCCCCTCTCTCTCCTTCTCTCTGATCTTCTGCTCACCTGGCAAGCTGGCTTCACGCTGTTCTCCGACAAGCTGACACACATTCTTATTGGGCTGGTTCTCTCCTGCCCTTGGTCTGCCAGTCCTCTTCCCCCACTCAGTGTGTGTGTGTGTGTGAGAGAGAGAGAGACAGAGAGAGAGACAGAGAGACAGAGAGAAGGGAAGCGCAAGTGCCTCTCTCTGTCTGGGAGGCTGGGAGCTGCAGGAGAAGGCTCAAAGAGCTATATGCGGCTCCGGAGCCGTGGGTTGCCGACCCGTATCCAAGAAGCTTCATCGGTTCTGATGGTGGGGAGATGGGAGGATAAGTATTGACAGTTGAGACTGGATGGTTGGGGTGGTGGTGGAAGGATAGGTGCTGACCGGATTTTTTTTGCGGGAGGGGGGAGGAATGGAAGGATGGTATTTCTTTAAGTCATCTGGTTGTTAGCACTCTCCTTGAGAGATCTTGAGGCCACTTTGAGTTAGCCACTCAGAGAGTGCTGACGACCAAATGACTGCAAAGAAATACAACCCTTCCATTTCCCCCCCACCCATCAGAACCTATCCTTCCATCCCCCCACCATCAGAACCGATGAAGCTTCTTGGATGAGAACCGAAACGTGTTCTTCTTTTTCCTCAGGGGAAAAAAAAAGTCCAGTTGCCTTTTAAAGAGAAAAAGCACCTTTGAGACAACTATGACCTGGATGACTGAGAATGTCCACAGACAGACAGAATGAGTGGGGTTTTTTTTTTTTTTTACTCCTTGCATTTTTAACCACTGTGACATTTCAAGTGCAGAAAGTAAGATGATACATATTTGTGCTTTGAACAGCTAAGCTTCTGTGTGCATGAATGGTAAACAAAGCAGATGGGAGGATAAAAGCAAAAGTTGAACAATTCAGAATCATTACAAAACAAAGGGATTTGCCTGGCAGATCCAGTCTAGTTGTTGTGGCATGTAGTGCTTCACTGTGCCTTTTTTCCCTACTGGGATTAGCTTGCAGAATTTGTAACCATCTTCTTTCACAATACAAAGGAGGATTTTGCTCATATGCATGTTGTGTAACATTGCTGCATGATTTTTTTCTACTGGTAGAAGGCTCATTTGTGAAATAGGAATGTACAAATCTGTCAGTACACAGCTCAGAAGCCTTGTTGACTGGTGAGATTTGCTCTCTATCAGAGGCTCCTTGTGAATCCAAATGAAGCTCTTATCTCAAAATCACTTTCATAAACAATTCAGATAAAAAATAATAATTTTCAAGATGAGATCCTTTCAGGTTTAACTTGCAGAAAGCATCCCTTCATTGCTTTGATATCTGAGATACTTAAAAGGTTGTAAGTAGAATCAAAATGACTCACAGTTCTGTTCTGAACATTATTGGAAACATTAAAAACAAAACAAAAGAAAGCAAAACAAATTTCTCTTTTTCTCTTCAGCTCTTTTTTTTTTTTTTGAAAAAAGCTTTACCTTCAATCATAGCCAACACATGGAAACAAATCACCATTCAGTTCCTAATTTTATGCTTCTGCTTCAAGCTCTAAACTCAGAAGAAGGGGTACCACTTGGTCAATATGAAGAGGAAACGTGAGGGATGGATTCACATCTTTTATTATTTGTCATCATTAATCCTGAAGCAGGAAGCATTGATTTGGGGAAATTTTCTAATATAACACCTGTTTTGTATTAAAAAAATATATATCTTAGGTGCAGGATTTAGTATCTCTTTTTAGTGCAGGAAAAATTTCCTTTCTAGAACCTAGGACCTCACTCTATGTCAGTATCTCCCAAGCTTCTAAAATCTAGGGCCTTCAAGATAAGTTGGATTTCTATTCCCAGATAGTAGGGTTACTGGCTATCACATGGAGGACAACACTGAATTAGATGAGTCAATAGTATAACTCAGCATATTGAATTAAGTGGACCTGTGATGTGACTTAGTAGAAATACTGAATAGAGGTACAATTTCTGAATTAGATAGATCAAAAGTTTGACTCAATAGAAAGCATTTTCTTATCTTTTAAATTCCTATCCTTATTCTAGCATGTTCTGATATATGGCATTGAAGGAAGAATGTTAAACAGCAGACAACAAGGTTTATTGTATTACTTCCAAAATCAGACAACCAATAGCAATGACAAAGATGTGTGAGTCCAGATTCATTATAAGTTTACATTCAAGTCACAATCTTACATTCAAGACACAGAAAAAATCTCATTAGAAATTCTTCACAGGTTTAAGTAGCTTTCATTTCATTCACAAGGACTTTCGTTTTTATTGTCATCTTCCTTCCCTGGTTTCTTAGATTCATATTCTACTCTTTCTTCAAAAGCTCCAGGCAATTTACCTAACGCTGCCTCCTCCAATTTTTCTCCACAACAATCGTGCGAACTAGAGGTTGGCTGAGAGAACAAGCTGATTGGACCAAAGCCACCCATTGAATTTCCAAGGTGCAGACCAGACTTGAATCTTGGTTTTCCCAGTGCCAGTCTAACCCCTTAACCACTTTCATAACCTGATTTATATGTGCAGTAAAACCCTGGATTCAATAGAACAATTGGGGAAAGAAATTTTTATTATACACAAATGTTCATTCAGTGGCAAATGAGATTTTATAAGTAAAGTGTAATGCATGAAGTGTAAAATGGTATCATATAAATGGAAAATAGATAAGTGGTTTTTTCATTGCATCTGAAGCTCAGTAAACCTAGAGTATACCCTGTGTGTCTTTGTGTATATTTTCTTCACTTATTTTCTCTTTTTCCACAAGCTATCCCAAGTGATGTTACATAGTCAAATTTAATGCATAATAATTATGTTTGTTCAATATACTTATGGTAATTTATTGACTTAATCCTTTGTTTGGGTTGCAGAATACATTGGATTCCAACCAAATGGATCTGTTAACATGTTAAACCCAACCATTATCATCATCATCAAAGTTAAAACTAAATTTAGCATGTTGTGGGAATGCAATAAAGGTTTAAACTATATTTGAATAACAGTCTGTGTTGGACTGTGATACCAGGTCTTTATTTGTGGTCCATGATTGTTTGGATTGTTTGGATCTGAACAATCTACAAAAAAACCCTAGAGAAAATTGTGGTGCCAAATGAGATTGGAGAAAGAGGAAGCTATCCTTTTATCCTGTTCCATAAAAATGTAGAATCTCAAAAGAAGTAGAAGAATACAAGGAAATTAATGTGATGCATTTCTAAAATATTCTAAAAAGCTTATTCAGAAAAAAAACTGTGGAGAGAATTTACATTATTTATGTATATAGCATTTCAAGAAGAAATGAAACAAGAGAAATACAGTTGGATGATTCTTAGATGCTTCATGAGATTAAATAAAATAAGCATAATCCCTGATTACATTTCATGATAAATTTATTCTCATGATTCTTATTGGAGAGGACTTGACTTCAACTCAAAACTTTACTTAAATCATAAAGAACTACTTTTCTGTGAATTTGTCTCAAGAGACTAACAGCGATGTTTTTTTGGAGGGCAATGAACTCACCTGAAAACAGTGAAGCCCTTTGCTCCTCTTCAAATGACAGCTCTGTCCTCTCTTCAAAATGCCAAGGAAACCTTTGACCGCTGCTTTGCAAGTCCTTCTTTTCACATTCTTTAAAAATTTGCAGGTCTCTTTGCTCTTACCATTTATCAATCAATCAGAGTAGAGCTGGAAGGGACCTTGGAGGTCTTCTAGCCCAATCCCCTGCTCAAGCAGGAGGCCCTATAACCACTTCAGACAAATGGCTGTCAAGTCTTTTCTTAAAAACCTCAAGTGATAGAAGTTTTTACTGTTTTTATCTCTTCTCCAACAAGACCATCATTCCCAACTCCTTTTCCTGCTGTCCTGCCTTTTGGAAAAGTGCCCTTTATTTTGGTGGTCTCAGGGATCTTGCTTTGGGATTTCAATGACAAGGGTGGATCGTTAACCCACTGCCTCCTTGGCAAACAATTGCTTCTTTGATAAACCATCTCCACCAAGTGATTTGGTAGAAGCCTCCTCAAGTGTTTGGACTCCAGAATCAAAGCCGTGGCTCATCCTGCAGATCTTTTGATGTGAGGTAGTACATTAGCTGCCTGGCAGCTGACTTCAGACATTTTACACCTTATTATTTCCAACATCCACTCTCTGTCTTTCTTCTTTTTCCAGCCCCCTCCTCATCTCCTTCTAAGACCTGACATGAATCAAACTGAGAAACTTCTCTTTTCACTCACATCTTGTTACCTGTTATCTAAGTGCCCTCTAATGGCATTAATAAAACCATTTCCTCCTCTTGAAAGGGGAATCTAGCAATTTTGCACAGGCAGGGATGCACAGGCAGCAGTTGGGCTGCTGTTGTCTGGAGGTTAGAGAGGCTGTATGTTATCTTTCACTCAGCTTTTATGATTCAGGTATAAATTAGCCCTTGGCAGAATAACAGGGCCAGAGAACAATGGAAAAAATGAAATCCCTGAGGATTTGTGAGCTTGGTAAGGTACGTGGCCCTTGGTCTTTGGGCCCTAATCTGTTCTTATTCCTCAGGTCTTTTACAAAGGAGAGCAAATAGGAGATGAAAAGAGGAAACATGTATGTGTGTCTCTGTATTTGTGTGCCTGTGAGCTTGCACACACATGTGCATCTCTCTCTCTGTGTGTGTGTGTGTGTGTGTGTGTGTGTGAGTGAGTGAGAGAGAGAGAGAGAGAAACAGAGAGAAACAGAGAGAAACAGAGAGAGACAGACAGAGACAAAGACACACACACAGAGAGAGAGAGAGAGAGAGAGAGAGAGAGAGAGAGAGAGAGAGAGAGAGAGAGAGAGAGAGAGATGGCCTTTTTTCAGTTTCTGAGAGTCAGGATTCAACAACTTGTTTATCAGGAGTTAATAAAATGTAACCCGCAGTGTTTTGTTTCTCCCCCCCCCCAAATCAGTTGTAATGATGTTTCTAGGCAGAATAAACACATTTTAAATCCATTTTTCAAATTAATCATGAAAGCAATTACTGCGCATTTCAAAGATGCTATTAAAATATTAAATATTCTACAGATCTTCTTCCTGCATTCCAGCAATAAAGCTTCTTTATTCATATCGAATTATGCCTTTTCGTTTTCTGCCCAGATTCGCCTGGATCCGCAGCCTGGC
Source organism: Azemiops feae (assembly GCA_023970755.1). NCBI lineage: Eukaryota > Metazoa > Chordata > Lepidosauria > Squamata > Viperidae > Azemiops > Azemiops feae. The sequence continues at coordinate 20,983 of JALGBA010001897.1, read as the reverse complement.
CTCCTCTGTACGTCCAAGGTTTCAAAGTCATGGACACTAGTTTCATTTCTGTCCAATTCCCCGCTTTCCAAGTTCTTGGTTAATCAGAACTTTTTTTTTCCAGTTTAAATTCCTCTTTCCTTTGATTCTTCAATCCATCCATTGTATTTTTCAAATATATATATATAGGTTCTGAATTCCACATTACCTAAACAAAAAAATTATACAGGTAGTCCTCAACTTGCAACAGTTCATTTGCTGACCGTTCAAAATGACAACAGCACTGAAAAAAGCGACTTAAGACAATTTTGCAACATTTATGTCTGTTGCAGCATCCCTGTGGTCATGTGATCAAAATTCAGCCGCTGTGCAAGTGACTCATATTTATGACAGTTTCAGTGTCCAGGGGTCATGTGATCACCTTTTGTTACTTTCTAGCAAGCAAAGGCAACGGGGAATCCAGATTCACTTAACATCTGGGTTACTAATTTAACAACTGCAGTGAAAACTGTGGAAAGCAAGGTCGTACAATGGGGCATAAGTCACTTAACAAATGTCTCACTTAGCAACGGAAACTTTGAACTCAATTGTGGTGGTAAATCGAGAACTATCTGTATTTTATAAATGTTCATAAGCACAAAATTGCTGAATGTTGCATTCCTTCAAAAGGAGATTCTTCACCCTAGGAATGAGAAGAACAGAGGCCAAGATAATCTGAGTTCTGAAGGACCTGTCCTCAGTATACAATATTGATAGAGCCAATCAACACAGACTGCTGGACTAGATAGATCAGGGTCTGGTCCAACAGGACACAGTTTATGTTCTTATGTTCATACGGTCATCATCTTATGATGATTGTCATTCAGAATAACAGAACTGGAAGGGACCTTGGAGGTCTTCTAGTCCAACCCCCTGCTCAAGCAGGAGACCCTACAGCATTTCAGACAAATGGTTGTCCAGTCTCTTCTTCAAAAACTCCATTGTTGGAGCACTGCAACTTCTGAAGGAAAGTTGTTCCACTGGTTTATTGTTCTCACGGTCAGGAAGTTTCTCCTTAGTTCTAGGTTGGTTCTCTCCTTGATTAGTTTCCATCCGTTGCTTTTTGTCCTGCATTCAGGTGCTTTGGAGAATAGCTTGACTCCCTCTTGTCATACCATCAGCATCTCTCTTAGTTTTACAAACATGGAGAGAAAGATTTCCTGTTAAATGGAGAAGACCATCTGACATGCAACTCCAGAAAGACAACAGAAGAAGGAAAACAACCTAAACGGAAGAAAAAAAACGCAGATTTGTTTCCTTTGCTTTTTTAAAGGCACCTTTTGCTGCAATCTAGTGGACAGTTTGAGTTTGGTAGCCCAAATACAATTGCCCTAAAGAAATGGGAACAGCAATAGCAATAGGACTTAGACTTGTGTACAGCTTCATAGTGCTTTTATAGCCCTCTCTAAGCGGTTTACAAAATCAGCCTATTGCCCCCAATAATCTGGGTCCTTATTTTACTGACCGGAATGATGGAAGGCTGAGTCAACTTTGAACCAGTCAGGATCGAACTCCTGGCAGTGAGCAATGAGTCAGCCTGCAATACTACATTGTAACTACTGTGCCACCATCGCTTAGTAGGGAAGGGACCCGTTCCCAACTTTATTTAACAGATAGCAAAGACATAAACCTTATCAGTTTCAGTCTCCCACCTCCCTTTATAATTTTCTCCAGTGGGACCCACTTGGCTTCCTATTTATTTTTGTTAGACTCACCCACAAAACATTCCCGTTTCAATCCACTCAAGTTTGGTATCTCTTTAAAATGAACAAAGACTCCTAATTAGTTTTTTGTTTCATTGGCAATCTTCCTTTTAAGCTGTTATTCTTGTTTAGGTTTAATGGCTAATTTCCAGTTGTTTTCATGAACATATTTGTTTTGTTGTGTTTATAATTTGGTGATTACAAGTAGCTTTGAGGTTTTTTTTTTTTAACTTGGAAAGATAGTATTAATTTGAAAAGATATTATTACAGTCTCCTGTATTGTGAGACTGTAGATTTTTTTTAGAGGGGTGACTTGGCTTTAATCAAATCTTAAATCCTCGCATTTCTTCTGCATATGATGTTTGCAGCAGATGTTCACTTGCTTATCAAAGGTCCTTTAACAAAAAACAGCATCTGTGCATAGGGGAAGGAAGCTGCTACATTAATCCTATGTGCCTTTTTGCTTCTGCGAAAAAAAGTTCTTTTTGTGTTCTGGGACATAAATGCAGTTTTATATTGCACAGATGTCCTATGATACAACCAAATATCCTATGGTATTTTGCTATCCTTATTTGAAAACCTTTTTTTAAAAAAATAAATTGTCCTTCAAACACAATGCCTCAAAGAGGGAAGATGAATGGCAAGCAACCACAGGAATGTACCATATGATCAATGATCAGCTCAGAGCTATATCTTCTTGAATTCAAATTTCTCCCAGATCAGTGGCTTAGAGTAGCGGCACTTGGTGTACTGAATGTGAGCACAGATTCCTTAAAATAAATGAAATATCTGACATTCGTTTTAGTTTAGAAGAATGACATTGGCAGCATGGGCATTTCCCCTTTAAAGCTTGACAAGCTAAGCAGTCTTCAACCTGCTTACAAGATGGATGGGAGACTTGGAGGAAGTCCCTTCACTATAAGCTAAACTGGGAAGTTGGGAAAAAAAAATATTCAAGAGAACCACTTCTGTGCTGTGTTGTTACCAATAAAACTAAATGGATGTGGCTCTGAAGTCACCAGGATAGTCACAGCAAGTGGCAGAATGGCTGGTAGTTGGATGAGAGACCATAAGAAAATCCCAAACTAAGCTAAACATCTCAGAAGGCAATAGCAGACTGTTTCTTTCTTGTTGACAGGAAAATGATATGGATATGTCCATACACTTGCCTGGCGTTAAGCATTTCTCATCCCAGTATCATGTCTTTTGGGGAGGAGACTAAGGAGTTCCTTCTTCTAGAGTCTATTGAGTTCGTTGTGCAGTTGGACTCAGAACTGGTCAGTGTTTGGATGAGATATCATCAGGAATGTAGCCTGAAGGAAGAAGGAAATGACAAACTTCTTAAAATGGTGGTGGCTATGAAAATCATATGGGCATGTCACCAAGAATTAACTTTGTTTTGAAGAAGATGTTACCTTTAAAGAGAAATACTGAATAAGAGCTGTCATTCCCTTGCTTTACAGCTCTCACGTGTCAGAGAATGCTAGTCTAGACAGGTCACTGACCTGGACCAATGGTACATGCTGACCATGGTACTTTGGATATAATGGTCTTATTTCCCCACACATACACACTGCTGAATGGGGTGGAAAGGTGACCATGGTCTTGCACACCAATCATTCTTTTTTGGATTGGATCTGCTGACATTATCCTTATTCTTTTAGGACCAGGGCTCTGGAATGTCAGTGAGAAATTAATTGTCAATACCTTTATAAGCAGTATAAAGTAGACTCAGCAGCTCTTTCCAGTAGATGATTCTAAGATCTTGGCTTGGTGGATTGTCATTACGTTGCCATGATAAGCAGACCTGTAAATGTTTTTTTTCCCCCTCCCTTTCTCTTGTATTTCAAAGCTGAATTATAGTATTGACATTTAACATGAGAGTTCATCTATCTGCTCTGTCTCCAGTCATTATACTGAACAGTCAGGCAATCAATTAAAAGTGGAGGTTTTTTTTTCTGTTAATAGATATAGATATATTTATTTCCCCAGAAAGAGAAGTTTTTTTTTCTTTCTTTGGAAAAAGAAAAGATGTAATAAAACATGAAATGAATTAGCAGAGTTCTGTTGGCAGGAGTTAAGCTTGGAGTCTTTGTGCAATTTAAAGGTTTGCATGTGGGATGTTGTGAACCAAGTTGTACTATTCTATTTATTTATTTGTGTCCTGTCTTTATTATTTTTTACAAATACCTCAAGGTGGCGAACATATCCAACACACCTTGCTCCTATTTTTTCCCCATAACAACAACCCTGTGAGGCGAGATGAGCTGAGAAAGAGAGAGACTGGCTCAAAGTCACCCAGCTGGCTTTCATGGCTAAGGTGCGCCTAGAACTCACAGTCTCCTGGTGAATAACCCAAGATTGTATATGTTAGGAAAAGTGTGTACAAAAATGATATTATGTTTTTTTTCTTTTTACGACCCTGTAATCCCTTGATCTGAGGTGGAGTTGGGACAACTGAATGGAGCTGAGCATTTATTGGCTGGATGCCCTTCCTGACACCTACACAGAGTTCATAGTAGATATTTTCTCTTTGTACCCTGATAGAGAAACATCTATCACGGCCCAGGATTGAACTCTCAACTTTCTCTTACCTCTAGGCCAGGGGTCCCCAACCTATGGTCCACGGCCCAGGATCGAGCCGTGGGTTCTTGGCCATTGGGACACGGAAATGGCTGGTCGGTGCACGCACACGTGAGTGCGCGTCCCCCCCACTTGAGCTAGCGCCCGTGGCCCTGTTTGCACATGCGCGTGGGCACGAACGGGAATGCTACCTTGGGGTGGGTGTCCGCAGCCCGTTTGCACACGTGCTGCTAGCCCGGGCAGTTTGTGTGGCCCATTTGCACATGCGTGAACGGGCCGCTAGCCACCGTGGGGTGCACGGTCATTTGCGCATGTGCACGGTGCCAGCGCATGCCGCATCTGTGAACGGGGCTGCTAGTGCCACGCCAGTTTTGAAGCTGCTCTCCTACCCTTCGATCCTCGAGGTTGGAGACCTTTGCTCTAGGCCACTATAATATCACTCACAAAAATGATATTATGGTTAATATACATAAAAATGTACAGGATTGTGCAGAGTTCAGTCAAACATCTAAGTTTATGTGGAAAGAACAAAGCAAGTGTAACGTTTGGAAACTGAGCAGATTCAGACTTGGTATATTTTAGATATGTGTAAAGTTATTCCATTTTATGGACTCAAGAGATTTGTGAGTTATGTTACGCGTAATGACATCTGCTTCTTGCCCAAGGCAAACTAGTAAGTTACTTTCTCTGTTACAGTAATATCCCTTATGCTACTAAAATTGCACATCGGCTTCCATTGAAGCAGCAGAGTATCAGAACATGTTGAATGGCATGTAATTTATAGGATTAACAGTTGGAAAATTCCTGATCCTATTGAGTCCATCAGTATACACTGTGCGGAGCTCCAAGTGTAAGTTGAAGATGACTTTTGAGGCTCTTCCTCTGAGACATCATTTCTATCTTTTGTCACTTTTGCTGAAGATAGATCCAAATCTATTAGGACAGAGTTCCCCAACGTTTCCGGCTTTGCGGACTGGCAAGGGGGGGGAAGAAGGGATGGTTCCACATGAACAGCTGGCATTTCCATTTGCGCAAGCAGCATGCATGTGCCCTTGTCGCTCACACAAATGGAGGGCGCGCACACACTCGCTCCCGCTGCTTGCTCAAGTGAGGATAGTTTTGAGTGCATGCATGCTTACTGACCATTTCCACGGCCTGATTGCATCATGGCCCACTAGTGGGTTGCAGCCCACAGGTTGGGGACCCCTGTATTAAGAGACATCTAGCTTGTCCCCACTAGATCAGCAAAGCTTTCTGTCTCTCGGTTAATTCATAGCTAAGTTGACATTTTTACATTTTAATCCATACACCATGTTAAGAAAATGTCTGGGTTTCTATCACAGTTTTCAGATGCAGACCGCCCAATCCTTTCTAGTTGTTGAAACCTAGTCATAATGGCATTAGTGACTCACAGTCCAAAACAAAGGTTTCCCAAGAAAAAAAAGAATGAGGGAGATCATTAAATAAATATGTTTAAGGACAAGTTACTCATATTAGTTTCAGGCACAACTAGATGGGATAAAACTAGTTCTAAAATCATGAGATACCATCTGTCAATCAGGTAACCATTGGAGAAATATGGAAACAACCAGCAGTGCTAATGGAATTTGTCTGCTTCCCTTTTCTTTGAAGAATGAAAAAAACATCTAAGAGGTTTCTGAAATTACTATTTCATCTCAATTTACCCCTAAATTTTATGTTCCATATTTGTTTTAGATTTCCACACATGCCCCCTCCTTTTCACGCACATATAAAAGTGGTTTTCTTGTCCAGATATTGTTTTTCTCAACATAGCTTCGTCCTTTACTTGCCTCCATTAGGGACCATCCAGTTCATCCTGAGATTTTGCTTTTAGTTGACCTTTGGTGACCGAGACAAGCTAGCCCACTTCAGACATCTCACAGTTACTTTCTGTCTCTCATCACTCTGTTCCATACAATTTCCAGAGGCACACAAGAGTCCACAAGAAACAAAAGATCGAGCTGGGTCAAGTCCCTCAGCAGCAAATAAAACGTATTTTCTGAAAAAAAATGAGATTAGGGGATACTTTATAAAGCGATTATCCTCTGTCTTCCTCTTTTTATTCTAATGAGTGGAAAAATGTGACAATGATACTGCAAGGGTTTTTCGGAGTTCTGTCTGGGGAATGAGGTCTTTCCGAACTTGAGTTGCAAATGAGGTCTGTGCCACCAACTGTAGCCATCCATCATAAGAAGCAGCTTGTGCCTCATAAAAAGGCCTTTTAGACAAAGTCAACCAAGTGGACATTAGGAGAGCTTGATGGTAGTAATCTGTCCTTCAAAGGCAGGATGAAAAAAGTGAGGGGAAAATGAGAAGAGTACGGCAGCAGCTTTCCAAATTAGATTGATGTATTGCCTTGGCATTTTCTCAAAGTAAATTATGAAGAGGGCATAGGACATGCTACACAAACTATGAATAATCTTTGTGATATGCCAAAAGTCTTGGCATCATCTTTGCAAGACAAGAAATGCAATTTGTTATTCGTCCTCCAGCAAATTCATGTTCATAGTCCTTTGCAGTTCTGCTATCCTGGAATCAACTTTCCAGAGAAAGGTCTCCTTGTACCCCAAAATGATTTCAGACTATTTCTATTTTTCTCTTATTTCCTCTTTATTTCCCTCTCTACCACTTTCTCTTGTGAAGGTCAAACGACTTGTCTCTGAGTGCCAGAAAAGGGAAGAAATCTCTGTACAAGGAGTTGTATCAAATGCAGAAAATCAGGAGTCCAGGCAGTTCAAATGAATATTAATACCACTTTACAATGCCTTGGTAAGACCACACTTGGAACACTGCATCCAGTTTTGGTCATCACGATGTAAAAAAGATGTTGAAACTCTAGAAAGAGTGCAGAGAAGAGCAACAAAGATGATCAGGGGACTGGAGGCTAAAACATATAAGGAGCGGTTGCTGGAATTGGGTATGTCTAGTTTAACGAAGAGAAGGACGAGGGGGGACATGATAGTAGTGTTCCAATATCTCAGGGGCTGCCACAAAGAAGAGGGAGTCAAGCTATTCTCCAAAGCACCTGAAGGCAGGACAAGAAGCAATGGATGAAAACTAAACAAAGAGAGAAGCAAGGAGAACTAAGGAGAAACTTCCTGACAGTTAGAACAATTAATCAGTGGAACAACCTGCCTCCAGAAGCTGTGAATGCTCCAACACTGGAAGTTTTTAAGAAGAGATTGGACAGCCATTTGTCTGAAATGGTATAGGGTTTCCTGCCTGAGCAGGGGGTTGGACTAGATGACCTCCAAGGTCCCTTCCAACTTTATTATTATTATATAGGTTTATTGTATGCTAATGGTCTCTACAAGAATCTGAACTATTAATGGTCAAAGCAAATTGGCGGTAGATAAGATTCAACAGAATTCAAGGTGGATTGGACTTAGATCTCTTGTGGATGCAAAGGGACTTGAGACTGATGATACGTTTGACCCCTCCCTCGGGCTCAGCCTGGTCATCTCCTACAAGCAGATGATCACTGTAAGCATATTGTGCTTTTGAAAGACAAAAAAGCTAAAAATATCCTTTAGATATCATATGTATTAAAAGAAGACTTGAATGCATGTACCCTGGTAATTATTGCCCTGATAATGACAGTAACAACAACCTAGACTTGATAAATGTCCTGCTCAAATAAAAAACAAAACAAAAAATAGAATGAAATATATTTTTTAGCATCCTCACTTTGGACTATGAGATATGGATGAAAGGCATTCAGGGAAAGTAGAAATGCAGGAAATAGCCGACTCCCCACATCTATGGAGATTCTCAGTCATCCAGGTCATGGTTGTCCCAAAGGTGTTTTTTCAAAAGGCAACTGGACTTTCTTTGTTTTTCCTTGAAGATGTTTCACTTCTCACCCAAGAAGTTTCTTCAGTTCTGACTGTACCTAAGAACTGAAGAAGCTTCTTGGATGAGAAGCAAAGCATCTTCAAGGAAAAACAAAGTCCAATTGCCTTTTGAAAAAGCACCTTTGGGGCCCACTCCCCATGTTTTCCAGTCCCATTTTATTTCAGAAGTTCTCCTAGCAAGGTTGATGTACATTAGCCTAGATGTCTCATTCTTGGCCCAGAATCAATATACCTAAATACAGAACTTGGGAATGTCCATAGCTTCCCAACTAAAGGACTGGCAACTGAGAAACTATATTGTCTGAAAAATTCAATCTAGAGCAAGAGAGAAGTGGGAGCAGGTCCCTCTTCAGAAGTTTAGTTTTCTTGTCACAAACACTTGATCTTTTGCTATGAAGAAGTGTGACTGGCTGATTGCTAAACAACCTTAACGTTTTTTCTTTCCTTAAAATTGCAGCATAAGGAGATAAAAGGGCCAAATGAACAGAAGTCTTTCCATCTGGGGCCTTCCTGCTTCATGTTTAATGCATTTTGCTTTTAGCTGAAGATTGGGCCAACTGAATTGTTCTTAGTAGTCCCTCGAGAGAAAAAGTTAAAGGACTTGTTTCTCATTCTAATGTTGTACAGTAGATACTCTTCAGTTTCATTTTCACCCTACCAGAAAGCTGCTGTTTAGTCTTTTTTTATTATTTTTAATTTGCACACAGAACTTCAGTTCTTACCTCCAAATGATCTTTCATGAGTTCTTATTATACGTCAATCTTCTGAAACCCATCGTCCATCAGGTTGAGCGGGTCTCGGCTTCATCTGGGCTGAGAATTTTAAAAGTTTATTTGCAACATTTCTCGGGAGATATCAAGTTGAGGAAAGTATCATAACGTACAGGTAATCCTCAACTTATGACCACAAATGAGCTCAACATTTCTGTTCCTAAGTGTGACACAGCTGTTAAATGAATTTTGCCCCATTTTTACGACCTTTCTTGCCATAGTTGTTAAGTGAATGATTGAAGTTGTTAAGGTAGTAACCCGGTTGTTAAGTGAATCTGGCTTCCCCATTTGCTTGTCAGAAGATCGCCAAAGGTGATCACAGGACCCTGAGACACTGCGACCATCATAAATAGAGGCCAGTTGCCAGGCGTCTGAATTAGCGACCTTGGGGATGCTAAAGTCACTTTTTTTCAAGGCTGCTATAACTTCGGACAGTCACTAAATGAATGGTTATAATCGAGAACTACCTGTATAGAGAAATGAGCTGGATGAAAGTTGAAGCATATTCCACTGTTGACAAAGGAACAGCATGCTTACTACAAAACTCTACTTCGTGAAGACCTTGAAGACTTGGTTCTGCCTCCAACTGAGCCAGGGAGTTTTGTGAGTACATTTCATTGAGTAGGTGTGAGATGTTTCTGGCACAATATGTTTTATTGATCTTTGATGTTGTTTGATGTTTTCACCCTCTTTTAGCCTCCGGAGTCCAGTGGCAAGTGGATTGCCATATGAGTGGGTGAAATAATAAATCGCAAATAAAATGTTATAAAAAAGCACAGTACAGAGTTGAGTCTTTCTGTCTAATATTGCCATAGTGTGTGGGAATGACCTTGGGAGACCAGGGGAAAAGACGCTGCCTAGGGAACAGTCATATAAGAGGGAGCACAGCCCGCAGCTGCATAGTGGGTGAAGCAAGAGGCTCAGGAGGGACCTTCCCCAAGTCATCGTGATGACGGGAGAATTGTACTTTTGGACTTGCAAGATTCTGTTAGTGTAGCTTTTCAATAAAGTAGAATTAGTTTATCTAATCTACCTGGTAAGAATGACAACAATGAGGAGGAGAGGAGAGGAGAGGAGAAGGGAGGAGGAGGGGCAGAGTAGAGGAAAAGGGAGGGGAGGAGAAGAGAGGATAGGAGAAGCAAAGAAGAGATGGGAGACAAGGGGCAGAGGAGAGGGAGAGGAGAGGAGGGGGAGGGAAGGGGAGAGGAGGGGAGGGGAGGAGAAGCAGAGATGGGAGAGGAGCGGCAGAGTATAGGGAGGAGAGGAAAGGAATTAGTATCACCATCAATCCCAACATTACACTTTCATATTAACTTTCCAGTCAGCCCATATCCCCAGCTGCAACCTAGCAACAAATCAACGATCCGCAAAATATCACTACAGCAATAGAAAATGTCTACCCATCTAATAGGATGAAGAATTATTATATCTCACCTTGCTATTGGTAGACCATGTTATGGGTCACTCAGCTATACAAAACTTGAAGAAGGACTGTAAACTTTCTTAAGCTAAGAAAGTAGCCTTCCAAGCCCATCTGAGTTTTTCAACCGTGATTTCCTCTCCAGGTAATAATCTTTCAAGAGAACAACAGAGTTTTGACAAGGGCATGCACTACAAAAAGTATACACTGCCATGAGTATAAAAGTATTCTTTGCAGTTTCATTCGGATAATACAAAGTAACGTATTATTTCTGTACAGGTAGACAGTTTAAAATACAGGGAGGGAGGAGAATAACACCAATAAAACATGCATTTCTAGTTCTTTTGTGATGGAACTAAGCTGGAACTATTTAACCGGAGATGCTCAGAATCCAAATTCAAACTTTCTCCATAATATATATATATATGTGCTCTGTGTTGACCAATGGCCAAGATTGCAACTGTAAGTAATTTGATGTAAAGACATGGACGTCAGCATTCTTTTTCCAGAAAGGATGTTTCATGTTTTATTAAACTTTATCATCTGTAAAAGAAGGCAAGGGGATGGAAAGGAACATTTATTGTTAGAATGAAAAATCAATCAGGGATGCAAAGAAAAGCTGCTGAACCCCTGGTATGCAGCAAATTCTTTTTGCTACTGTGGATATTAGTATTTCAGCAGTTCTGGGAGGATAGGAAAAATTTAGGACTATATCAAGGCAACCTGGAAAAGATGTAGGATCAAAATCCCACTTACTTAATATTTCTAAAATCAGCATGATGCATTTCCTCTTACTATAGTAGAAGAGAACATCTTTTCTTCTACTGTACTAGGAGGGGGAAAAAATCACTATATCAAATACACCACATGAGCGATGTGGTGGCCTAGTGGTGAAGACGTTCGCCTCCCACTCAGAAGGTTGAGAGTTCAATCCTAGGTAGCAGCAGATGTTTTTCTCCTAGGGAGCAAAGAAAAAATGCCTGCTGCAAACTCCGTGTGGCATCAGGAAGGACATCCAGCCAGTAAACGCTCAGCTCCATACAGTCACCCTGACTCTACCCCAACTTAAGGAATTACAGGGTCCTAAAAAGGGAGGTTTTTTTTTTTATAGTAGAAGAGAACATGTCCAAGAAGTTGAATGTAGGGAAGTGACTAGCATTACTTGATACACAGATGGACAAACTGAAACCTTTGGGTTAAGGACTGTATTGTCCTTAATGCACCTAAGACCATAACACTGAAATTTGGATGCAAAACCATCATTTTTTTTTGCCATGTGAATTTCCTCCCTTTTGTATTTCATAGCTTTTAAATGTATTGGAAGTTTTTAAGAAGAGATTGGATAACCATTTGTCTGAAATGGTATAGGGTTTCCTGCCTAAGCAGGAGATTGGACTAGAAGACCTCCAAGGTCCCTTCCAACTCTGTTATTCGAGGAGGAGGAGGAGGAGGAGGAGGAGGAGGAGAAGGAGGAGGAGGAGGAGGAGAAGGAGAAGGAGAAGGAGAAGGAGGAGGAGGAGGAGGAGGAGGAGGAGGAGGAGGAGGAGGAGGAGGACCTTATTCAAAGCATGCAGACTCTTGAAAATTAAAAGGATATGACAATCTTCTGCCATAGGCCCTTACCTCTCCTCCCATTGCAATCATAGAATAGCTCTTCCAATAAATGGAGAAAAATGCACATCCTAAGGCCTTTTCTTGAACCATTGATCTGTTGTTAATAAATGAGAGAAATGGTGAGCACCATTAAAAAATAGTCTGCATAATTCACTCTTGCAGAAGTACAGGCAATATACAAATCTGTGTAGCTATATATTCTGAATATATATTAGGATCATGACAGAAGGCCAGCACACTGATGGAAAAAAGGACTGCAGGTCTATTCTGTATGCAGTTTTTTTTTTATGAGATGGAGCATTTCCATAATTTATTTTGGATTGCACATTTCCTTAAGATAATACAAGGCTGATCTCAATCTAACTTAATATCAAAAGTTCTTTGAGGTGTTGCTTTAGATTAGATCTGTTCCAAAAGCTTTACAAAGTAACAATTGAGGTTGGGTGTATTTTGCACAAAGCAATCCAAAAAGTGTGTTAAAAAAAATACAAACTCTGCACTCAGAATAAATAATTCACATTCACTTACACTGTGTGAATAAATCTGTTCATTTGGTAACAGAACTGAGGAATCACAAAATCTGTAGTTTACCATTCAGAAACATCTCTTTCTTCTTTCTGCTCGAAATATGTAAGTTTCTTTCCATATATGTATTTCTTTACTTAGAATCTCTTCATAAATACTTATTTCAGTACTGGCTTAATAGTTAGGAATGTGCTCAGAAGCTATTCAGTGGAGGCATATCAAATTTTCCAAGAGAATTGATTGAAAAAAACAGAGTAAACATTGACCTGTTCAGACCTTCAGGTTTTGGAAGAAAGTAATAACTGGATGAACTTTAATTGCATCTCATTTAAACACTCCAGTTTCAACTAAAGGTTTATGAGACAAAATCTGTGCCATCACTCGACCTCAATTTCTTTTAAGAAGAACCTATCTCTGCCATGATCTGTATATAGATACATGAGAACTGTTTGGCCTGAGGAACATTAATTTGCATTATATTGTCTGTGCTTCATCAAAGAAGATAAATGTATCTTGTTCTGACTACCTAAAATGCCTGAAACAGACATTTTAAAGTGACTGAATATTTGGCCTATGGATCCCAAAAGTGAAATTCCAAATGGCAATTGGACCTCCTTGTTTTTTTTTCTTTGAAAACATTTTGCTTCTCATCCAAGAAGCTTCTTCAGTTCTGAACTAAAGAAGCTTCTTGGATGAGAAGTGAAATGTTTTCAAAGAAAGGAAGTCCAGTTGCTTTTTGGAAAAGCACCTTTGGGACAACCATGACCGGGATGATTGTGAATCTCCGTAGATTCTGTCTTATGTGTAGCTCCTTTAAATATTCTTATGCATCATTTCACTGCCAACGGGGGAAACATTATTTAAGACGATTCCAAATTGAATTAAAATATTCTGCCCCGATTCAGCCAATGTTAATCAGTGATAAATCATATCCACTTGGAGTTGCCTGCACTGTGAAAGGGTGGAAAATAAATTTGATAGTAATAATAATACTCCAGTCTGATATCTGACTGACTTGTGATAAATAATAATAATAATAATAATAATAATAATAATAATAATAATAATAATAATAATAATAATAATAATAATAATAATAATAATAATAATAATAATAATAATAATAATAATAATAATAATAATAATAATAATAATAATAATAATAATAATAATAAATAGAGAAAGTCATAGAAAATGAAGAAGCTAAAGTGCTCTGGGACTTTAGAATTAAAACAGACAGGCACCTGCCACATAATACCCGGACTTAACAATTGTCAACAAGACAGACAAAAAAAGTCTGGATAGTGGACGCGGCAGTACCTGGAGACAGCAGAATAGAAGAGAAAGAACTGGAGAAGATAACAAAATACAAACTCCTGCAAATAGAAGTAGAACAACTGTGGGGGGAAAAAGCAAAGATAATACCAATAGTAATAGGTGCCTTGGGTGTAATCCCAAAACAATTGGAGCACCACCATCGGCATTGACAAATTCATCATCAGTCAATTGCAAAAAGGTAACTTTATTTACATCCTGCAACATTACTTCTAACACAATCAAACATCAACACCTGTCTACCCAGGTCCTTGGGAAGGACTCGAGGTGGACAAAAATGCCAAATCCAGGCGGAACATTTGGCTGACTATGTAATTAACAATAATAATAATGAAGATATTTTGGGATAGGCTTGTACTGCTGACAGAAATTGAACTTAAGAAGTACTTAGAAGTGGCTTAGTTGTACCTGTTATTGTAAAACTATACTAATGCCCTTTTGGCTGTTCCACCATTCTTATCATGCATTCATTCCTTATTCTGGTTCTAAAAACTCCACACCAGAGAATGGATGATCTGATGCAAGACAAATCCAGGCAGATTTCTTTTGCTCCACCGGTTCTGAGGTCACGATCCAAAATGTGACTTCAAAGTGGGTTTTGTTTGAAGTTGACAAAGTTCCCAGGTAGCAGGAGAAGTTCAACCTGTGTGAGGAAATCCATTTAACAAGCTGCTAAGCACGATTGTGTTGATATGATGATTGCTTGCTTTTGCTTGCAAAGGAGATGATAGGATTCTCATTTTCATTAATAGTATAGCTTGCTACCATCTGCCACTGTAGAATTTAGATTAGGTTTTGTTGATGATATGAGTAGTAATGTGAAATCAAAATTCCTATAAAGCTTCGCCATGTTCAGAAATAAGACCAACATCATTAGGTCAGTATTTTATTGTTTTAACTACTATTCTAATTTGATTCCAGGGGCTGGAAGGATTTCTATCACAGAAATAGAAATCTTAGTAAAGTAGGGGGCTGTCAGAAGTAAGATTTTATTCGAAAGAGGGTTCAAACATTCACTGTCCATACAATTGCAAGGTGTGTGGAGGAATAGAAAAATTCCTATCATTGTATAAAGGTCTTTTTTCAAATTTTTAAAGAAATTAAATATGGCATTGATGGTTGTGAAAATGACCTGAATGCGCTGAGATGTACAAACTTACTCTAGAAATAAAAGACAAGGAAGCAACAGAATTTTATGAGATATGGAACAAGTGCTATGTTTGGTTAGAACAGAAAAACAAAAAAGTATGAAAATTAATGTACATAACTGTAAATAATTGTAAGAGATATACAAAACAGTACTGTTAAGGAAAAAAAATGTACTTTTATTTGTTGTAAAGTGAAAAAAGAAAAATTAAAATTAAAAAGAAAAAGAAAAAAAAAAGAAAATGACCTGAAGTAAGCATTGTTCACAATCAGTACACAACCTTTAAATATTTACACATGCCAGAAATACCTCAATCACTGGGTAAAAATCTGATGTGTGTGGATCTGTAACCAATAAAATCAAATATTCCATTTAATAGTGATAGAAATGAAATTCCTATTAGAAGTCAGAAACAATGGAATTAGAAGATAGTCTGCTGTTGTGTTCAATGATTCATGGTCTTAGAGAAGCATATCTAATTAATAAAACAAGGCCATAATAATCAGAGGGCAGGGGGAGCCCTTTTCCAATTGGACCCATCAGCTTAAATAGTGGAAGTTTGGACAGTGATGCAGAGATGAACAGCCCCCTGTGCTCTGTGACTGAAAGTCATCATTAAACTGTCACAGATCAATTATGTCTCTCCAGAGTTTATTAATGGCACTGTTATCACTTTTAATTCTAGGTCACTAATATTTAAGGAAGACTGCTCCATGGAGCATAATAGGCCATTGCAAAGATACAGGCTGAATCATTTTTTGCAATTATTTCCCAAGTGGGCTTGGGTAATAGAAGTTATTAGATAAGACCATTGATCTTGGTTAGGCTGATTTGTTAACAAGGAACTTTTTTCTACCCCCAGTTTGTGGTTCATCTATTACCCGACAAGGGGGAATATGAAGAATTATACATTCTTCCCTTTGTGGATAAAGCATCCTTTTCCTCATGGTAAGAGCCTTGCTGGCACAGTGGTTAGAATACAGTTATTGCAGGCAAAGTCTGCCCACAGCCTGGAGTTTGATCCTGATGGGGCTCAAGGTTGATTCAGCTTTCCATCCTTCCAAGATCGGTAAAATGAGGACCCAGAATATTAGGGGCAATATGCTGACATTGTAAAACACCAGGAGAATGCTTTAAAGTGCTATTTATTGCTATTGCTATCCTTTTAAAGAAAAAAAGCCAAATAAAACAAAAAGTGAAAGTTAGGATGCCACGCGCACTAGGGAAAATGAAACTGCTGACTGGAAGATATATTCACCCAGTGACTTTTCAATCGCTTCCAAAGGGAACTGGAATCTTCAAGACTTCCTTTCCCAACTGCGTCCATGGTCATCCAAAAGTCCATCCTGAGTCTTTCCAAAGTGCTCCCATTCAAATCCAAGGAGCAGCACTATCAAAGAGCCAGCTTTGGCAGTGAAAACAGCAGATTGTTAGTTACAGAAAAGAAGGCTGCTTACTGTGCAGCAACCATCTTGGGGAAGAGTCCGCCATTGCTATCCTATAGAGCAACAGTGTGCAATTAATACTCCCAAGGGCATCATATGAGAACCTGGGACTGTTGTGGAACACAGCTCCTGGCTGTGTTTCACTACTCTCCTGCAAGACCATGCTTTGACTAAGTGGTGATGGGTAGCTGAGCCCAGGTCCCCACATACAGTGACCTCTGCTGCCACCTCCTCAGGCTGCTCCAGGTGAGGGGTAAACTCTGTACAGGGGCAGAAAAGCACTTTCTTTACTTGCCCTCCATGGCCACCAGCCAACTGAAGGAGCACATGGCAACTGCATAGACCTGGACCCCAACTCGGCTTCTTCTCCATGTTTACAGTGTGATAGTTTATATTTGATTTCTAATTTCCAATTGACCTCACACATGCTGGACAGACACAGCCAAAGGGCCAGACATGGCCTGGAGGCTGTAAAACGCCCAGGTCTGCTATAGAGCAGGGGTCCCCAACCCATGGTCCATGGATTGGCACTGGTCTGTGCCATGCCAGAAACTGGGCCACACAAACAAGCAAAGCCCCATCCGTGGGATGCAGGCAGTATATGAAACCATGCCCCCCTCTGGTTCACAGAAAAACCTCTCTCCATGGAACCGGTCCCTTGTGCCCAAAAGGTTGGGGACCACTGCTATAAAGCATTTGCAGATGAGAATTTGTATCTGATCATATCTCTGATTCTGGAGAAAGAGTGATGTGTATCAGAAAAACATTAGACAATTTTCTGCCCAAATTAGTAGGGCCATGTTAAGGTCTGTCATTTTCATGAACCTTATACAGTATATAAAGGTGTTATACTCCGTCTTCCCTGAAGTTAATTGTTGTCAACCTGATCGATAATATAAACTGAGAATCATTTTCCAGACACAAATTTTTCCACTGTCCTTCTTTGTCATGTAAAGGTTTCTACTGCAGACATATTACATTCATGTTTTCTAGTTAAATTCTGAGTATAACTTTTTAGACAATTTTTGACATGTTTAGACATGCTTTCACACAGGTACTTTTCACTGGAGTTTTTAAAAACCAGGTAAAGATTTTGCTGTGGAATTCTCGGTGCTTTCTGACCTTGGTTGTTTGCTTGCAGATGTTTCATTATTCAACTCTGTAACACATTGATGATATTACTTAGTTGTGTAATGAAATGTCTGCAAGCAAAAACCCAGGTCAGAGAACACCAAGAACTCCACCTTTCAGTCCTGAGCTACCCTGTATTCTCTAATATTGAAACAGATTACACTGCAGTTCAAAAACAGGAGCTTTTACAAATCTATTTCCCTAGAAATCCATGGTGGATTTCTTTAATATCCAACGTAGGCTTGCTTTGGATAGTCTTCCAATAATCAGTTAATAAGTATAACTTTTTAGACAATTTTTGACATGTTTAGACATGCTTTCACACAGGTACTTTTCACTGGAGTTTTTAAAAACCAGGTAAAGATTTTGCTGTGGAATTCTTGGTGCTTTCTGACCTTGGTTGTTTGCTTGCAGATGTTTCATTATTCAACTGTGTAACACATTGATGATATTACTTAGTTGTGTAATGAAATGTCTGCAAGCAAAAACCCAGGTCAGAGAACACCAAGAACTCCACCTTTCAGTCCTGAGCTACCCTGTATTCTCTAATATTGAAACAGATTACACTGCAGTTCAAAAACAGGAGCTTTTACAAATCTATTTCCCTAGAAATCCATGGTGGATTTCTTTAATATCCAACGTAGGCTTGCTTTGGATAGTCTTCCAATAATCAGTTAATAAGTATAACTTTTTAGACAATTTTTGACATGTTTAGACATGCTTTCACACAGGTACTTTTCACTGGAGTTTTTAAAAACCAGGTAAAGATTTTGCTGTGGAATTCTTGGTGCTTTCTGACCTTGGTTGTTTGCTTGCAGATGTTTCATTATTCAACTGTGTAACACATTGATGATATTACTTAGTTGTGTAATGAAATGTCTGCAAGCAAAAACCCAGGTCAGAGAACACCAAGAACTCCACCTTTCAGTCCTGAGCTACCCTGTATTCTCTAATATTGAAACAGATTACACTGCAGTTCAAAAACAGGAGCTTTTACGAATCTATTTCCCTAGAAATCCATGGTGGATTTCTTTAATATCCAACGTAGGCTTGCTTTGGATAGTCTTCCAATAATCAGTTAATAAGTATAACTTTTTAGACAATTTTTGACATGTTTAGACATGCTTTCACACAGGTACTTTTCACTGGAGTTTTTAAAAACCAGGTAAAGATTTTGCTGTGGAATTCTCGGTGCTTTCTGACCTTGGTTGTTTGCTTGCAGATGTTTCATTATTCAACTCTGTAACACATTGATGATATTACTTAGTTGTGTAATGAAATGTCTGCAAGCAAAAACCCAGGTCAGAGAACACCAAGAACTCCACCTTTCAGTCCTGAGCTACCCTGTATTCTCTAATATTGAAACAGATTACACTGCAGTTCAAAAACAGGAGCTTTTACGAATCTATTTCCCTAGAAATCCATGGTGGATTTCTTTAATATCCAACGTAGGCTTGCTTTGGATAGTCTTCCAATAATCAGTTAATAAGTATAACTTTTTAGACAATTTTTGACATGTTTAGACATGCTTTCACACAGGTACTTTTCACTGGAGTTTTTAAAAACCAGGTAAAGATTTTGCTGTGGAATTCTTGGTGCTTTCTGACCTTGGTTGTTTGCTTGCAGATGTTTCATTATTCAACTGTGTAACACATTGATGATATTACTTAGTTGTGTAATGAAATGTCTGCAAGCAAAAACCCAGGTCAGAGAACACCAAGAACTCCACCTTTCAGTCCTGAGCTACCCTGTATTCTCTAATATTGAAACAGATTACACTGCAGTTCAAAAACAGGAGCTTTTACGAATCTATTTCCCTAGAAATCCATGGTGGATTTCTTTAATATGCAACGTAGGCTTGCTTTGGATAGTCTTCCAATAATCAGTTAATAAGTATAACTTTTTAGACAATTTTTGACATGTTTAGACATGCTTTCACACAGGTACTTTTCACTGGAGTTTTTAAAAACCAGGTAAAGATTTTGCTGTGGAATTCTCGGTGCTTTCTGACCTTGGTTGTTTGCTTGCAGATGTTTCATTATTCAACTGTGTGACACATTGATGATATTACTTAGTTGTGTAATGAAATGTCTGCAAGCAAAAACCCAGGTCAGAGAACATCAAGAACTCCACCTTTCAGTCCTGAGCTACCCTGTATTCTCTAATATTGAAACAGATTACACTGCAGTTCAAAAACAGGAGCTTTTACGAATCTATTTCCCTAGAAATCCATGGTGGATTTCTTTAATATCCAACGTAGGCTTGCTTTGGATAGCCTTCCAATAATCAGTTAATAGGTCAGTCATTTCTCGATTGATTTCTTGTGAATAACAATAATCTTCCATTCCAAGCATCCCAACAGAAAACAACAGAAACAGCCATCAACTAAAGGTTGTACATCTGTATGGAATTACTTGCATAATGTTGCAGGCTATCCCAAGGTTATTTTCAAGAGCCAAAGACCGCACTAATATTTTAGTTTATGGATTACTATATTACTGTGTTGCTATGTTACTGTATAACTATGTCTTGGTAATACAGAATACCTAGAAATCAAGCAAATTCTCTTCAGTATTAATAGTTTTCTGGAAACATATCACAGTCATTGACACCAGAATGCTAAAAAAACCTTGACATTCATTAATTTTTACTTGAATGGACCATGGGATTTTTTTTTTTCTGTACTATTTCTTGGGTCATGATTTTCAAGTAGCATTTGGTAAGTCGTACTCTGCTCTTTCAACAAAGATTTATATTTTCTGTAATGTGCCTGGGATAAGGATTAGCCAAGGTGATAGGAAGCATATAGGAAGGGTTTGTAAAAGGATTTTCACTTCCTAAATATAAGGATAATATATGGTTTCTCTTTTTTTTTTTTATAACAAGTTTTATTATTTTTTTTAGTTTTACAACAAAGTGTTTGGTACTCATCGTGGGGATAGGGTACTCCATAAACAAAAGTAAAAAACATAATCATACATATATAATTCAAATCAATTCTTTAAAGATTCCCTCTCTATTTTATGAATAAAAAAAAAACCTATCAATAATATTTCACCTATAATCGATTCCTGTTTTCAAGCTTAATAAACTTACAATTACCATATTCTAGTTTAGCCTTAAATAAACATATAGTTTACACTTTGGGTATCCAACATCCCTTCTTTCATAAAATATAAATTGTTTCTACTATATACCTATTATTCCAACCATTCTATTTATACTTCATTAAATTCTATCTCTATATGGTTTCTCTTTTTGACATGCCAGTGACATAGCCTGGTGCTTACTTAGGTATCCCTGTAAGGTTCATATGCTGCATTAATTTTGGGGGTGTTCTTCAAAAAAACCTTTTTTTCCTATTCTGGAAAACCGAATTACCTTGTACATTATCAGGATCTTCCTTCCTTCCTTCCT